>JAQZBX010026572.1:0-28869 GCA_029593785.1 Cabassous unicinctus | reverse complement strand
AAAAAAAAAGCAGTAGTGCAGATATACTGGTCGCTCTACCGCTTTGCCTTCTAGTAAAGGCATCAGGCAGTACTGACTTGCCTCCACCTCCTTTTTGACTGAAAACACCAAGGTTATATGCCTATACTCTACACTCTTCACCTAAAATACCTACAGCATTAATCATCTCCTGTTCTTGCCAACTCTCTTCAAAAATCAAGAAATTAAACAACTCTTGTCCATTTTCCAAGCAAATACTTCCCCATATGCTCTAGATTAGAAATCCCAACTCCCCCTATCATCTAGGGTCATTTTCCCTTCTAGTGTGTCCCTTTCCTGATATCTACAAAACCTACTCAGATCAGCTTCTCCTAACTGCCTCCCCACCAAACAAAAGCCATCTTTTACTTTTAACATTGAGTCCTTAATGATCTCAAGCTCCTTCCTTTTCTCATTAATTTATAATTTAACACATCAATAATATAGCATATGACCCCCTCCAATTTACAGACACTAAATGTTTTAAATAACACCATCACCCCCAACAGACAATCCTCAAAGTATTTTCTTTGCTCTTTGTCTTATTCACGTCTCTTAAGTAGTTAGCTTAGTATATTAGCCTGATTCACCCTACTAAGGCTAAGTATATAAAAATACTGTATTTTATCTGGCAACCTAATCCCTACTCAACTTAAGACTCAGCTCCCCCTCAATTCCTTCTCCCTGAAAAATGTCCTCTGAAAAAGGCTGGGTTAAGGGAGTGGATGTAGCTCAGTGGTTGAGCACCTGCTTCCTATGTACAAAGTCCCAGGTTCGATCCCTGGTACCTCCTTTAAAAAAAAGGCTGGGTTAAGTGTCCACTTCCATACACTTAGAGCAACATAACAGTTACCAATGGTTCCCAATAGGAAATGCTCATTAAAAACATCTGGTAGGATTTTTTAAAAAGTGACACTAATGCCAACTCCAGACTTACATGGCAATGACTGAATAAATAGCAAATGATACCAAATGCCAATTTGAAAGTCAAATTAACCATGCACATTAGCATGGATATCTGGTGCTTTATGAGTGTATTTATGTATAATAAATACCTCTGAAGAATAGCACTCTAAAATATATAGAGTTCAAATAAGTTCAACCTGATGTTTACTCTTATTAGATGTACAGCAATTATAATATTGGTTAATATGTAAAAACACTTTACCATCTACACAAAATTTTACCCCCTTAGTCCACAAAACAAACTTTGGATTGCTGCTATAATTACCACGATTAATTACTTAATTATATTTTTTACAATGAAGCTCTTGGCAACCACTTTTTCATTTTACTGGTAGGACGCCAGTTTTTAGGATATACAGTAATAACATGCTTTTCTTGTCAGAAATGCTACTTTGTTATGATAGTAACACTTCAACCAACCAGAATTCAGTTCTTAGATCTTAATTAAACCACAGCTGAGATAGAAGAAGCAAAAAAAGGCATACTATTAAGAACTACATCTTCTCTCAAAGTCCATATATAAAACATGTGGCTGGATGGATGGACAGATAATATGTAAAAATATTTTTTAATATATATTTATACATATATGTTTATATGTAGTTCTGTTATATGCATTTATTTAATACTTTTTACATCTAATATATAAAGATAATATACAACTCAGAGCCTGTTAGTTCTTAAATGTATGCAATTATACACAATCTATAAAGATAGCATATAATTCAGAGCCTGCTGGTTCTTAACTATACACAATCCTAACAAACTTGATTCTCTAACTTCCACAGCCAACCTAAATTAAAAGTATCAAACTATAAAGGGAGAATAAATTTCAAAAGCAGGTTAACAAACCGGAAGAGTAAGAAGTATCAGATGTCACCTGTAAATTTGGGCAATTTACAAAAAAGTCTTGCTACAGAAAGTGAGGTCTGAGAACAGGCAACATCATCATTGGCTAAGAGCTTCTTAGAAATGTAGCATCTACATTTTGACAAGATCCCCAGATGATCTGCATGCACATTCAAACTCAAGACCTCTGGTATTAGCCCAACTGAATACTGTTAAAAGAAAAGACCCTGTCCAGACCTGTATCATTTTCCATCCTGCCAATCATCCAGCCCCTAAAAAATTCCAATTTCACAAATTATAAATGGAAAACTTATAGCAACAGTCATTTTAAAAGATGACAATACCTTGAGCACTTGAACTTGACCTTCTGTAGTAATTTCTTTTAACAGTTCACAAAAGGACTGACAAAGACCTATTGCATATGTCTGAAATGCAATCAAAAGCCAAAATATACATATGAATATATTTGCAAATCAAAAAGGTATAAAATTCAACTTGGGACTCTATAATCTACATGAGAATGATACACTAAAGGTCTAAGCATATGAAGGTTCAAATACAATTTTTTTATGAAAAGTAAAGGGAAAATAGATATATGGAATAAAAAGTTTATTGTTAAACTAATTTTATAGGAATATAAGGATATATTTATTTTCAAAGCACATTTTTCTGTATTAAATAATACAGTTCATGGAACTGCCTTACATCTGCCCTGCAATGGGCAATGCTCATGCATTTTGCCCCTCTTGGGTTTTTTACCGTAAAGTAACAGACAAATCTTAAATTTTGAAAAGGTGCTTCCTGATTTCAAATGGAAAACAATCAAAATAATGTCTATATAATTTCTTACAGAGCAAAACTTCTACAACATACCTGTAAAAATTCTGTCGATGACAAAAAGATATAACCATTGATGATCTTAAAGCAGGTTCTGAGATTTTCTGAACTTAATTCTGCCAAAATAAATTTCAAAAAAAGAAGGCAAAATTAGCTCATTGTTTAAAATCAGTTCATATGAAGTGATTCATTTCTTTAAAACTAAGTTATAGGAGCGGATGTGGCTCAAGCGGTTGAGTGCCTGCTTCCCACATGGGAGGTCCCAGGTTTGGTCCCCAGTGCCTCCCCAAAACAAAAAAAAACAAACAACAAGCAAAACAAACGAAAAAACCAACTCAGGGTTGCCAATGTGGCTCAGTGATTGAGTGCCAGCTTCCCATATACAAGGTCCCAGGTTCAATCCCTGGCCCTGGGACCTTAAAAAAAAAAAAAAAAAAAAATCTAAGTTATATATACTTCTTTGCAAATCTTTCACACACACACAAAGCAAAAACTGTCTTCTAAGTGTTTTCACAACAGAAATAAGACAAAATCTCAGGATAAAGGGGTAGGCCTTTATATTTAATTAAGTTATTCTCATGAAAAATTCACATTTTCTTCTCTCTTAAAAGAGACAGTCCAGTCAAACCTGGACTTGTGCACACTTTTTCACAGAATGATACCGAATAGAAGACTGTTTGGCAATCACTGTAATAAGGTCTATATTTAAGAACTTATAATGGCTATATTCTAGGCACGTCACAAATACAATTTCTAAATCACTGCCATCCAAAATTTCTCATATTCTGTGTTGAAAGAAACAATATATGGTGATTAACTTTTAAAATCATAGTCCCCTCTTAAGATATGTAAAACACAGTTCCTTGAATGACCTAGACAAGCAAATATCTAAGTAATTAAGATTACTTCATACTGTTTTCCATGTCTCCACCAAGCCCAGGAGAGCTTTTACAAAATTTTCTTGGGCATGATTACCAGCAAACACTAAATATTGATATTAAAAATAGCCCTGAAAATTAATAAACTCATCTATTTTAATGTATTGAATGTTGCTCATTTATTCACATGTTCCTTTTGAGAATCTGAAGAGAAACTGCCTGGTCTGTCACCACAAGTTTGAAATTTCATTAGTTCTTGTTTTAGATAACAAATCCTAAAAAGCTAATAGTGTTTACTTTGTGCCAGACATTGTTTTAAACATGTAAAAGCTGGCAGAATATTATGGATTTGATAAGAATTATATGTCAACTACAAAGCTTTCTATTGTAGAACTATACTAAAGCCATTATCCAAATCTACACTAAAAACGGTGTAATATGATTATAGCAAAGTTGGTCAGGCATATGCTTTTTGTATAAATCTTTTCCTTTCGGCTACAAAGCCCACCTCTCCCACTGTCCTACAGGAATTTCACGTTGTAGAGGCCAGACTTGCTGAATGTGATGGAATACAAAGATGAGGATACCACTGTGTAAAGTTACCCATTTATAAGAGTGGCTGGCTGAATTCCTGTATGCGACAAAGTTGATAAACAGGTCTGACTGTGATTTCCATTCCTAGGTCAAGTATAAAGAAGCACTGTGGAGGACAAAGAATGGCACTGAATGTGGTCTCCAAGTTATACAGAATAGGACTAGAAAGGCCATCACAAACAGTAAAAGGAAATGAGATGGGAATTTCCTATTCTCTTTCGCTAAGATGTCTAAAAGACAGAAAAAAACTGAATTTTCTTAGCAAAGTGTTGATAAAGGACCAGCCTACGCCACTGATTTTTAATCTTTGGTAATTTTTCCCTTTATGGGGACACGACAAGATAAATAGCAAATGCCTCTTTATTGGAAAACAAAAGGTTATTTTTGGTATTATTTGGGATCTTACCCTATTCTGAGGAACGGGGAAGAAGGACAGAAAAATTCAGAGAAAAGGTGAAAGAGCAGTCAAGTAATTCAACCATCATGGTCCTCCAATAAATAAGGAAATGAAAGTTTTTGGGTTTTTTGATTTTGTTTTGCTTTTGTTAATCAGTCTTTTACCCCACATTTATTGGCATTTTTAAAGGTGAGTCTACTTTTCCAGAGCATCATTAAACCTCAGTAATATTTTTGCCTCTGATAAAGTTTCTCACAAGTTCTTAGACAAAAAAGTCTTCAGATAATGCCATAATTATTTCTTTTTTCCCCTACTGTTTTCATAGCTATATACCCCCTCATGACAATATTAAACTGGTCAGTTAGTATACACAAAATTCCAATGAAGAAACGGATGGGTGAGTCTTGAAGAATGGGGTCTCTGAATGGAAAAACTTAAATTTTACAATATATTTTATAAATAAACAATCAAAAGGGAATATTTTATAGGTTAAAAAAAAAAAAAAGTCAAAAGGCCAGTAAATAGCACTGTATGTATTTCTTAAATCTTACATGACTTTAGGATGTGAACCTGCACTGGTAAATTCCCACACAAAATAAGTCTATAAACAGGATATTGTAAAAAAAAAATTTTTAATTAAGATAATTACATAATTCTGAATGGTACCTGATATGTAACAGAAAAGTATTGATTTTCTATTATTAATTATCACCAGAATACATGTTCAGATTGATAAAAAGAATACAAACTAAATCTCATCTCGGAAACTAAGAGAGACTTAGAGCCTACACCTAGCACAGTGTCCAGTTCCCTGATATCATATGCTAAGTCAAAGAAAGATGTACAAGGGTCATTTGCAAACAACTTAGAGCACAAAATCACTTTGTAAAAGAAGCTGGATAAAACCAGGGCATACAGAAGCAGTTTCACAATAAAGTTTTCTCAATCACTTATAGAACAGCTACTAAGCATAGTAATTTTAATAGGCAAAGTTCAAGCTTAATTTGTAATTAGTTTCCTAAGAACTCTTTTTTGTTTTTATTACCAATGCTTTCCACAAGGTCATACAATTTAATGTTCACTCTTTAATAAGCAGAAAGATTCTAAAATTTCTATGGAAAAATCTAGAAACTTATAATACCATTCAACTTATTGGTCAATATCATGGACTTTAAAAAAAATGGAAGCAGTAATTTAAAGTCGGCTACCATACACCCAAATTATGGCTGCATCCAAAAACCGCAATAAGTTTACAGCTTAATACATACCAAGAAGGGGTGACATATTCTGAAATATACGAAGCAACTCTGGTGTGATGCATGGGCTGTTTTCCAATGTCACTAACCTAGGAAGAAAAAGCAGATGATTAAATCACCTTCCATGCCGATTAAAGCCTTTAACATAACTTATGAATAAAAATAGTCTCATTTAATGGATGAAAGAAAAATGGATAAAATAAAATTTTTTTTAAGTATCTCTGAATAAATTATCAAATTCATCAAAATTTAAAAACTGACTTACAAATTATGTAATATTGTATCTACATAGATACATATAAAAGAAAGAGCAAGGAATTATAAACTAAAATATCTATAATAATGAAATTATAATGATAAAAACAAAAGTATAATTATTATGAACTGGTCAAAGATAAAGAAAATTATTTCGTTCTGATTTTCTTGAACTATTTTTCTACCACATTAAACTGATTTGTCCCTTTGATGGAAAACTGGGCTAATTCATTAATAAAATTACTTATGCTACATGTTTAATAAATATGAACTTAACACTACGATAAAGACCAATTCCAGGGCAATCTCACTTACTGTATTAGCAATTTGAAACAACGTATAAAAAATATAATATATATGAGTTGTGGTTTATCACAGAACTACTTGGTTGGTTTACCTATTAGTCCTTGGAAAAGTAAGGAGAAAATATCACTATCCTCATAATAGCCGAAAGAAAAGGGGTGGGGGGGGTGGGAAAACCCTACTCAAATTTAACAGTCATAATTTAAAAATCTTGGATTATAAACAGAAAGGAATTTCCTTAACATGTTAAGAGGGTACCTAACAAAGACCCACAGCAAACACATCTAGTGATGATATTTGGAAAGCATTCCCTTTGAAATCAGAAATAAAAAATGCCCTCTATCACCACCCTCACACCTATTCAGTGAAAGCCTCTCACATGATATGCTAAGAAGTTAATAAAAGATACAGTGCTGGGAGAGAAAAAGTTAGTCTTTACTTAAGGATATGACTGATAAATAAGAAAAGAGAGAAAGAATATCTAACAGAAAAATTATTCAAATGACTAAGATGGTTTAGCAAGGTCATTAGGATATAACAATATACAAAACAACTGAATTTCTATACACCAAGTACAAATTGTTAAGATCTAAATGAATGATGTTATTGCAGTCATAAATAAGAAAATCCGACACAAAAAGATGCCAATTCTCTCTAAATTGTAAGAATCAATACAATTTTAATTCATATCCCTGCAGGGTTTTCCCTGCAACTTAAGCAAGCTGATTCTAAAATGACCTGCAGTTGGTAAAGATTTGGTAATGAATGGTGGTGATGGTAACACAATATTGTGAATGTAACTACCATCACTAAAAAGATACACATACACACACACACATAAATATCTGAATGTGGTTAAAAGGAGAAATTTTAGATTGCAAATATGTTACTACAATAAAAAAAAATTTTTTAAATTAAAAAACAATCATAGGACTACACAAAGAAACTGTGAACACTGATGTAAACAATGGACTATAGTTAATAGTATAATTATAATTCTCTCATTGCAAAATGTTAATAATAGGGGGTCTAATATGGGAACTCTGTATTTTCTGCATAATTTTTCTGTATATCTACAACTTCTCTAAATTAAAAAAAAAATTCTAAATTGTTTGACAGAATTAATACAACTTTAATTCAAATCCCTAGAGGTTTTTCCCTGCAACTTAGGCAAGCTGATTCTAAAATGATCTTCAGGACAAATGGCCAAGGGACAATTAATTTCTCAAGAAAAGAAAAGGCATGCATACTAGTAGGGGAGTTTGGTAAATTTCAATGCTTTCGACCAAAATGCAACAAAATAGATCAAAGACCTAAATGTAAGAACCAGAACTATAAAACACCTAGAAGAAAACACAGGGAAGTATCTTCAGGATCTCAGGCAATAGATTCTTAGACTTTACACCCAAAGCACAAGCAACAAAAGAAAAAACAGATAAAATGGGACCTCATCAAAATTAAAAACTTTTGTGCATCATAGGACTTTATCATGAAAGTAAAAGGACAACCTACACAATGGGAGAAAATATTTGGAAACCACATATCCAATAAGGGTTTAATATCCAGAATATATAAAGAAAGGCTGCAACAACAACAAAAAGACAAACAATCCAATTAAAAATGGGTAAAAGACTTGAATAGACATTTCTCCAAAAGAGATAAAAAAAAATGGCTAAAAAGCACATGAAAAGATACTTATCATTAGCCATCAGAGAAATGCAAATCAAAACCATAATGAGATACCACTTCACATCCACTAGAATGGTTACTATTTTAAAAAAACGGGGGAAGTGGATGTGGCTCAAGCAGTTGGGCACCCGCATACCACATGGGAGGTCACAGGTTCAGTTACCAGTGCCTCCTAAAGAAGATGCGCAAAATAGCAAGCTGATGCAATGAGGAGACATAACGAGAGACACATCAAGCAGGGAATGGATGTGACTCAAGCAATTGGGTGCGTCCCTCCCACATGGGAAGTCCCAGGTTCAGTTCCCAGTGCCTCCTAAAAAAGAAGATGAGGAGACACAGAGAGCACACAATGAACAGACAGAGAGCAGACAGTGAGCACAAACAACGAGGGGGGGGGATGGATGGATGGATGGATGGATGGATGGATGAATGGATGGATGGATGGATAAATCTTTTAAAAAAATAAAAGAAAATTACAACTGTTGGAGAGGACGTGGTGAAATAGGAACACTCATTCACTGCTGGTGGGAATGTAAAATGGTGCAGCCAATGTGGAATACAATTTGGCAGTTCCTCCAAAAACTAGGTATAGAATTACCATATGACCCAGTAATCCCACTTCTGGGTATATACTCAAAAAAATTGAAAGCAGGGACTCAAATAGATATTTGTACACCAATGTTCATAGCAGCATTTTTACAACTGCCCAAAAATGGAAGCAACCCATACATCCATCAACGAAAGAATGGATAAACAAAATGTGGTATATAGAAACAAAGGAATATTATTTCTAGCCATAAAAAGGATTGAAGCTTTGATAAACATCAGATGCACATCAATGTTCACAGTGCCATTATTCACAGTTGCCGAAAGATGGAAGCAACCATCAGTCAATGAATGGATAAACAAAATGTGGTAAATTCATACAATGGAATATTTTATTCAGCTGTGAACAGGAATGAATTTCTGGTACAAGTGACAACATGGATGAAACTTGAAAACATCATGTTCAGCGAAATAAACAATACAGAAAAGGACAAATAATATATAATCTCACAGATAGGAAATAATTAGAATAAGTAAATTCATTCAGCCAGAAACAAGAAAACAGGTTACCAAGGCTGGGGTGGGGGCGGGTAATGGGGAGCTAATGCTTAAATTGTAGTTTCTATTTGAGTTGATGGAAAAGTTTTGGTAATGGATGGTGATAATGATAGCACAACATTGTGCACAGAAATACATATCTGAATATGATTTAAAGGGGAAATTTTAGGTTTGTCTATATGTTACTAGAACAAAAATTTTAATTTAAAAAAACATAGAACTGTACAAAAGTGAACCCTAATCAATTGTAAAAAGTGAACCCTAATGTAAACCATGGACTTTATATAGTTACTAGTACAATTATAAATATGTTCTTTCATCAATTGTAACATATTGAATACTAGGATGTTATATGGGAATGTTATATGGGAACTCTGTATTTTATGCATGATATTTCTGTAAATCTACAACTTCTCTAGTAAAATCTGTAAAAAGATGAAAAAGTAAAATGATAATGTGAATTACACAATTGACAAGTTAAAAAGGATACACGAAGTCTGTATCTTGACGAAATGATGAAAAGACACCATAATTACTATTGTATGTGAATGTTACAAAAATAGAGCTATAAGTCATGAAAATTCACATTAAGTTTAAAAACTTATTATACAAGCCACATGTTGTAATTGTAATGTAGTAAATCCAGGCCTTAATCACATGCTTTTATACCATCAAAAAATAAATGTTAGTCAAAGAAGTTACTAAAAATCTTACACTACCACTAATGTGAAAAAAAAAAACATTACATATCAAACCTTATGGGAAATAGCCAAGACAAATTCACAGCTTTAAATGTTTCAGCACTTAATAAGAAAAACAAAGATAATAAAACTAGCCATTTATCTTATAGTTTTAGAAAAATACGCCCACAATTAAATGTAGGAAGTAAAAAATCTGAAGCAGAAATAAATTAAGGAAAAGAGAAACATAATAGAAATTATAAATCTAAGAGCTAGTTCCTTCCTAATAATAAATACAAACTTGTAATACATGTATGTTAAAAAGAGATTAAAAAATAGACAGAAACTTTTCTATTATTATTTTAAGGGACTACCAAAATTAGCACACACAGACAATGAAAGCCAAAATAAATATGTATAAATTAATAAGAGGAACAGCCTGGGAATGTTATCAAAACTATAACTGGCCCCCTGCTCAAACCACCACAGGTCCATTTCCAGTTGGTTTAAAATTGAATTTTTCAAATATTTCAAAGGATAGTTTCCATGTTATAGGAACCATTCCAGTATAAAGAGAACAATAAACGAAACAATCCAACATATTGATTAATCAAACATAGCTCTTATATAAAATCCAAGTTTCCCAAAACATAAATTTCAAATCCAACTCATTTTTAGATAACATGTATTTTAAATTTATAAAATTTTAAAATATATTAAAAGTCTAATTCACCTCAACAAATAAAGTTTATCTCAGACAAAGTTTTTTAAGAGAACATTTCTTAAAATAAAATTATATAATCTCTTTAGCAGATGGTAAAAAGCAATCAATTTAGATTTTTTTTCTTTAAATGATAAAAAGCATATTACATTAAATGATATATAGCTGACACTTTTGGTAGTTTACCAGCATCTACCACTCCATCCTATTAACTGTTCACTAAAGGTCTTTTGTTTAAAAATAAATTTTCAGTACTATATGTTTATATTAAAATAGCAAGAAGAAAGACTAAAAATTCATGAGCTAATTCTTAAAAATGTAGGTCAAATAACAAAAAAATGAATCTAAAGCAAGTAGAGAGAGGAAATAATAAATATAAGAGCAGAAATTAATAAATGGCAAACAAATGTAAAACAAAGAGAATCAATGCTAAAGGCTCTCTGAAAAGGCTAAAACCAATGCCAAATCTCTAGTAAAATGGATCAAGGCGGGGTGAGAGGGGGAAGAAGCCATGAAAAAAAAACAAAAATCACATAACCAGTCTGAGGGTTTCACTCAAGATTGCAAACATTTACTGGTACTGATTATCCCTAATAAGTTCAAATTACCTTTCCCCTAGATAACTATTTTATACCTTCTCTCTCCACAAACCTCTCATATCTTATGTACACTCCTACTTCTGCCCATAACTCTCAGCTGAAGACCCTAGTTCTTATTTTATTGAGAAAATAGAAGCCTTAGAAGGACCACCTCCCTATCGAGTCCCAATACAAAATATTGAAATCTTCCTTCCTGCCTCCATTTCTAATGGACAGTGTCCCTGCTGCTACAAATATCAACCCCTCCACTTAAGCTCTGAATCCCATCCCTCATGGCCTCCTTCTGTTATACCACTCTCATTAGCATCATTTAGTCCTCTTAAATTCATTCCCCCAACCAGCCAGTTACTGCTACATTTTTATATTCCCCTTCATAGCAAAGATTCTCAAAAGGTTGCCAATGCTTACAGTCTCTAATTCCCTTATCTCCAATTCATTCTTCAGACCATTCCAACTTCTGTTCTTAGCACTCTACTGAAAATCCCACTATCATCTCCATGTGGCCGAATTCATTTCTCCATACTAGTCTTACTAGGTCAATTAATAGCATCTGACATAGCTAACCACTCCCTCTTTTAGGAAATAATCTCCTTTATTGGCTTGGTTTTCCTCCAATATTAGTAGAGAGCACTTCTGTGCCTTCTTTGGTGGCTCCTCTCAAGACCTCAAAATGTTATAAATCCATCAGGATTTTGCCCTGGGCAGAATGTTCTCTATCTGTCCTCCTCTTTCTAGGCAATCTCATCCATTCCCAGGCTTTAAATGCCATATACAGACAAGGTGCTAAAGACTTCATAAACATGATTTCATATTCACCACAACCATCTTAGGTAGGAATTATTACTTCTCATTTTACAGATAAGGAAACTAAGGCTCATAGAAGATAATTAACTTACTCAAACCACAAATGCAGTGGTGGAATTCACATTTGCACCTATACCTGTCTGATTTCAAATAGGAGTTCTAAACTACTAAGAAAAATATATGAAGAAATTTGTATCCACATTCTTTAATCTTAACTATTAATAAATTTAGTAAATTTTAATAAAATTTTCCTAATAATTTAATTTAGTTTAAATATAACTAAAGGCTAGGAAAAAACACATTACCATAGCAAAGCAATGCATTTTTATTACCTGTTTATGTACTAAACAGGTAATAAAATATTAGTATTAACACTATTTTAAATCCTTTAAAAATGTATAGACATTTAACAAACACATTAATGTAGTTAGTAAGTCTGTAATACTGATAAGTGATTTTGTGATTAAAATGAGCAATGTATTTGAATCTGCCTCTTTATTATAATTAATATTTTATATTTTTCTAATATTCAACATTATCTTGTATCTACATATTTACAAGAAAGCATTTAAGTACCAGAGATTAATATTTTCATTTATAATGCAGAGAAAAGGTTGGCAAAGCACAGTTCATGGGCCAAATTGAGCTCATCTATTTTTGTAAATGAAGTTTTACTGAAGCACAGCCATGCCCATTCATTTATGTATTGTCAATGACTGCTTTCATGTTAAAACAGAAGAGTTGAATAGCTGGAGTCCATGACCAGGCTGCTATTTACTGCCTGACCCTTTACTAGAAATGTTTGCCAACCCCTGATCTTTGTGTAAATATAAACCTATAAATATAAAAGGTTTCAACAACATACTTATTTATAACAAAACTGTCTAGATATTCTTTAAGTTCAAACAACATAAACTAGAAGAGACTATAAGGAATCCAAATTGCATATTAAGTATCTGCCTGATTATGTTTTAAAATTTGTTCAACTAATTTTCTGATATGAATTTATAAGTTATAATTTATAACTTGCACCAATGACAATTTCTAAGACTCAAACCTGTTAATTCCTAGGCATTGAAGCAAAACATTAAAAAAATAAAAAAACTCAGAAATATTCATTTTTTTCCTATGGTTTAGCTCTGTAATTTGCCTTTTTACTAACAATAGTAAATTTATATATTAGAATCTTTAAACCTTTTATGTATTAGAAATTATATCTTAAATACAGATTGTCTATTAAGAAACCTGCTGCCATCAGTAAAATAAGTTTACACACAAGAGGCAGTCAAAAAAAGGTTTGCAGCACTTATCTGTCATAAAAACAAGCTTTTTCACCTCTTAACACTACATACTACTTACTCAGTTAAATAGTAAGTAAAGACCGTAAGTAGCAGCAATATTTAGTGCTGAAATATATAATATCTCAGTAAGACATTGAGAAATAACTCAACATCCCCCTAAACATCTCATTTAACAGATTGGCAATTCTGAGCCAATTTTTAGTTTGGACTATTATCAGGATTCCCATTTTACATATCAAATTCCAGTTGCATTCCTATTGAGATTTTCCCATTAACTTTACCTATTTTAAGTCTACAATGAATGACAGCTGCCAAAAAAAGATGGAACTATTTATGTTTCCCAGTTTGGGGGAAATTGATATTAGGTTTTTATTTCTAAATGTTGAATTTTAAAAGCCCTGTTACATGACCTTTACTTTATTGGCATGAGAATAGTGAAGGCCAGGGAAAAAAAAAGATCCATGGTATCAAGTTTTTCCTCTTACCATAATTCTAAACCATCTTCCAGAAGATAAACATGTGGAGGCTGGGAAACATCTGTACTCAGTTGAATAACTGGGAGCAGGAAAGGGTACAGGTTCTTGCTGTCTGCTCCTAATCCCTATAGGAAGTATAAATAAAACTTAACATAAGACACTCTAAGGTCCCACCCCCACCCCCCAAAAAATTTACCTATCATATAAAAAGCCCTAAAACCAATTTATAAAAAATAAACCAGATTGTTTTAGGATGTTCCTAATTATACTCTACTAAAAAAAAAAGTTCTGTTTACAAATTGGAAATCAAATAGCAAAAAAATACTATTAGATTGCTAATGAAAGTAAAAGAATATACACCAGGGCTATAAAAATCTGTTAGTTTTGAGAGATTCCACATATAATAAACATTTATTCCTCCTTCCCTGCCTCCTGAAGCTGTATTAACACTGCTATTTTAAATTCTATAAGCCATCTAATCTAAAATAAATTCAAATAAAGCAAATCTAAATGTTCATCACTAGGATAATTAAATTATGGTACATCCATATTCTAGAATACCAAGTGGTCATAATAAAGGATTAGACATGCAATGAAAAAATAATCTCAAAATTGAGAACTGAATTTAAAAGGTGCAGAATTATGTATAAAATTTCCACATGTCAAAGAATTTTTTAAAAATATCTACCTATCTGTATATGCATATATATGCATAAAAATGTTTCTGGAAGCAAACAGAAAGAACTGTTAACACTAGTTACAGTGAAAAGAATACTGAGGAAGAGGTAAAGGGATACTTTCTTTATATACATTTGTACATACTTTAAAAATATGTTCAGGTAATTAAAAGAATATTTTTTTAATGAAGAATTTTTGTTAATATTTTAAATGAGCCAAGCACACAAATATGGAGAAAGAAGTGGGGCTTTTATTTGAAACCCTGGTTTGCCTAATTACTGTCATAGTGTATCATTCTACAATCTAAGCACTTAGGAAGAAAACAAAAAAGGAAAAAAGCCAATCTCTAAATCTTAATCTCTATAATCTGATAAATACTGAAAAGAAACCATTTAATCTATCAAAATGTTTGATGGTTTCAATTCGCTGGCCTAAGTGGTTAACTGAACAAAATTCTTTTATATAAAAACACCTGCTCACTTAGGAAATAATTCACATGTCAATGTAGTTTATAGCAAATTACAATGCCACGAAATAGATACATATTTCCCCTTTGACAATATATACATAGTAAATTCAATCTTTATCAAAAGGGAATACTTCAACAGAAATATATAAAGTTCATCCTTAAATATCTTGAGTGTAAGTTTAGCCTTTCCTATACTTAAAAACCAGTTCAAAGATCCTATTAAATATTTTTCCAAAAGAAAAGAATTATAAAAATGCTGTATTTAATAAAGTAGTAGTCTGGGCCTTAAAACTCAGTAAAATTTCACTCTCTATAGAAAAGGTAGCTCAATCTTTAATGGAACAAAAAAGACCAAACCTTAGGGAAAACAAGTCAAGTTCATTTTAATTATGAAGTACACTTAAAATTTCCTTGGAAAATTAGAATTTATCTATTTACTTAGTGTACATTCCAATAAGCAAATATTACCGTAAACTAAAGAAGCAACTGATAAACATACAAAGATTCTCACAGTTGTTACCTTTCCTGACAAGGAAAGTAAATCGTAACTGTCAATTACTAATATTAGGAATAGATAATTTGTCACCAGACAAATCGGGGTAATGTGGCAAGCCAATTCTCAATTTCTAGAGGATGTCCTCATGAAGGCTGTTAAAGCCCAAAAAGATTCAATACCTTATAATCTAGTGGCTTGAGGAATGCGTCCAATGTCAGATATACAACTTTAAGTAAATTTAATTTGAACATTCTTTGCACTTACAAACAAGAAGACTATTATATGAGAGATTTTTTTAAAGTGAAAAGATAAATTATCAGGTACTAAGAAAACTCAGAAATGTTTCGGGGGAGGAGGAGATCATATTCTACTACTATTACATAAAATGGAACCTCTAAATACTGGCTCTCTTCTCAAGTCTCATGTACATGCTGATGATGTCCAAATCTGTATCTCTAATGCAAATCACTGCTGAACTCCAAGCATATATCCCAATAATTGTGGAAAATCATCACCCAGAAGCCACATCAAACTCTAGTAGTGAACCAACTCATAGTCTTCCTAAAAAACATTTCTTCTTCCCTACATTTCCTAACTCAAAGTCATATGTACCACTACCTACCTCGTGATAAGTTATATATTATAGGCACCTCCTGATTCCTCCCCTTTCTCACCCCACATCTGAATAATCCTTAATTGTACCTCTTTTATATTTTTCAAATCTTTCCCCTTCTTTCCATAGTGTTACTTCAGGTAGGCATCATCATTTTCATGGTTAACACCTCCAACCTAGTTTCTATGACCTTAGTTTACCCCATTCCAAAAAAAATTGTTCCCACTGGTGCCTTAAATACTTTTCTAAAATGAAAATCATCATATCATTACTCTCGCTGAACTTCAAGAGAAGTTCTTTTCATCTTCCTGACCAGTCTTCCCACTCCCAACTTCTGATTTTTATGTTGCAGTCACACCAAATAGTATTAGAAGTCATTGTGTTGACATGTGGCAGATTGAACACATGTATTTACTACTGTTCTCTCCCAAAATCCACCAAAACATAGAAGAGTCTTTTCCTAAAGCCATAAGTATTAAGATAGCATAAGAAAAGATAAAATTGACTCATTTTTGGAAGGTGGAAACAAAGACAAGGGGTACCTGACTTAGACTCAGAAAACAGAAGACGACAGTCAGTCATGAAAAATACACAAGGAACAACCTGGTTTAACATACATCACAGACCCTCCAAATGACTCAATAACTGGATAGAACCAGATATTCTGGGAAGTGGAGTTTGAATGGGAGGTGTTAAAAATAAGAGGACATCTAAAAATAAGAAGTGTTTAAAAAGTAGTTTGATTCCAAGATCATCCATGTTCACAAACAATCGAACAATTAGCTATCCTCTGTACCAGCATAAAGCCAGCTATTTTCTGGAAAAGTAAAGCATATGGTCTCAAGATAAAGGGATACCAGGTTATCATGAGCGGGGAAGACTACATAAAATAGGAAGATTAAATTACCAATGTAATAGGCATAAAACTGAAGAATACTTCATTGAAGAAAAACCTAAAAATATGTGGGAAGTTCCCCTATGAGACAACCTAGCTAGATCATCCTAAAGGGAAAAAAATTCACAAACAGCAAGCTTCCCACATATACTCAACCCTTAGTGCTCACTTCTAAATTTATACAGACACAATGTTGGTAATTCTTGACATTGGGAGATAGTTACCTAAGGATTCCCAATACTGAGAGGAAGAGGGAGAGGGAAAGAGAGAGGGATGATACAGGATACATGAAAGCATCTATGATGTAAAATAGAGATGAAAACAAATAGAAACCAACACTTTGGAGACAGCCACTGGAGGATGTGCTCCAACTGAAAGAGGGATTAAAATAAGAAAGACATGAGGAAAGAACTAAAGAATCCTCTTGATAATGTGAAATGGGATGAGTTATAACAGGTGTGCACAAACACAGGGTAAAACCAGTCCAGACAAGAGCATATGAGAATCTTCCAGATTTTTTCAAGATACCGAAATTGACAAAATACCTGAGGCATCTGGACATACTGAGGGAATATTTAGATAACAAGTAAAGAGTTTGGGTTCAATTATATAGAAAACTAAATACAGTAGGCAAAACTCTAAGATGACTAGCTAAGATCCTTGGTCTCTGGTGTACAGTTTTCCAGTTATTCAAACACTGACCTAGATACAGATGTGAAGGGACTTTCCAGATGTAATTAAAATCCCTAATCAGTTGACCTCAAAATGGGAAGATTATTCAAGTACGCCTAACTTAATTTCATGGGCCTTTTAAAAGTAAAGAGTTTTCTCTGGCTGGATGTAGAAAAGGAAGTCAGAGATTCAAAATGTCAGGGGATTTGACCTGCAAGAATTTATCCATTGCTGGCTTTGAAGAATGGAAGGGGGTCATATGTCAAGGAATGTGGCTAGACTCCAGGAGATTAGAGCAGGACCCTGCATGACAGCCAGCAAGTAAACTGAGGCCTTGGTCCTACAGCTGTAAGGTACTGAACACTGTCAAAAACCTGAGTAAGTGTGGAAACAGATTCTTCCCCAAACCTCAAGGGGACAAATTAGCCTGGTGGACACACTGATTTCAACCCACAGATATCCTAAGCGGAAAAATCCAGACATGCTGTGCCTGGACTTTCTACAAAACTGTAAGCATTAAATGGGTGTTGTTTTAAGCTGCTAAGTTTACAGTAATTTGTTACACAGCAATAGAAAAATAATACACTAGGCAAAAAAAGTTTTAACACAGTGGTAGGGATTAGGATGATGGTTGCACAAGATAGAAAATTAACCATAAAGTAGTAATATATGACTTCAATAGCCATTTATTTATATAGTCAAAAAACACAAACTTTAAATATTGGCCTAACTCAATAATAATACAACTATATTGGGAGGCTGAGGATGTAGGAAACATGTATATGCTTGTCAGCAGGTGGGGGTAGGGATAGGAGTGACATAGCGGGGGTATGAAGATTCATCTTCATCTTCTATAGAGGAAAGTCAAGAGATAACACCTACAACACTTAAATCAAGAATATATGCACATTACTTAAGAGCTATAGAGGTAAAATACTAAGAGATCCAGCCATGAGTTGAAAGCAGATTCCTTTCCCAAGCAAGAAATGGAATGAATAAGGGGCAGAATACTGCCATTTTTCAAAAAAAGTCTTTAAAAACTGACTCCTCTATGCCTCCCCTGCATAGAGAGATTGAGAGGTGGGGAATTTTCTTGTTTGTCTGGTTTTTGTTTATGTTTATTATTATTATTATTATTGAAGTAATGAAAATGCTCTGATAATGACTGAAGTGATGAATGCACAACTATGTGATTAAACCAAATACCACTGATTATACACTTCGGAATAATTGTATGCTTTATTAATATGTATCAATAAAATTAATTTCTTTAAAAAAAAAAAAAAAAGGGTAACTGATAATAAAACAAAAACAACAACAAAAAAAACCTGACTCCTTAACCTACATAACATGTCAAACTGATTAATATATAAACCTAAAATAAATAAATAAATAAAAATACCACATTCTCTCATGCCGAGGGGTCTTTATACACGTTGACCCTTTTGTCTAAAATGTACTTACCAATCTCATCCCTAAAACACCATCTTATTAATACCTCCTGCTTAACACTATTTAATGCCAACATTATTTAGATACCACTTTTATCACCTCTTCCCTAGCATCCCATCTCACCCTCCAGTCTGAGATTGGTGACCCACCTTGTGCCCCCGTAGTACAATGTTGTTACTGCTAAAAGGACACTTAACACAACTGTTTAGCTATCTGTCTGCCCCTAGACAGCCACCCTCACAAAGAGCTTGTCCTATTCATTTCTAAACCCCACTGCCCAACACTACGTATTGCACAAGGCAGATGTTCAATAAATGTTTATTGTATGAATTAATATCTATTTCCACCAAGGTCAACTAATGCAAACTAGAAAGGGATAACTCAGTTATGACCCTCCCCAGTCAAGATTACCAGTTTGGGTCCCCAGGTTTAAGGGAAAAAAAACACTACACAAATATCTGCCTGTTGAGTGCTAATAGCCAAACGATAACCGTGGTTTCCATGAGAGGAAATTTTACCAATAAATGACAGAAAAACACATTTTAAGCTACAGTCTCAATTTTAATATTAAACATGATATGCTTTCTCCAAGAAGGGCGATGACTACTTGGTTGGAAACTTGCACCCTTAGCTTATACAAATATATGGGAATTAAAAGTCATGATTAAAAGAAGAGGTCCTATATACTCCAAATATTTTTATAAGGTTATTTGGTTTTTGAAAGATTTTTTTGAGGTAACAATGTCTGAGAAGATATAAAAGCCGGTTATTTTGTTTTTTTCATATCTCCCTCACAAAACTCCCAAGTTGAATCTAAAAATATATTTTGGTAGAGACATAATTAAAAACAACTGGGGATTACTCCTTGTTCTGTTATTTACAAATGCAATCTGAGGCTGGTCACTTCCCTTCTCCTAGCCTTTGTTTCCTCATCTATGATAGAGACATAATCTTTACCTTACAGGATGATTAGAGAATTGAAGAGTAGACAAGGGAGGCTGGGCCAGACATTTATTAAAAGCTAAGTGCTTAAAAATCTTTTGAATTGCTATTAGTCTATCTAAAACTCCCACTGACAGTAATTTGTACCTGTAAAACTCTTCAATAAATATTTAATGAAAAATAAGTTCACATTTCAAAAAAGTGTAAAAGTGCATGCAAAATGTTTTTTAAAGTAATGTCAGAAAGTTTTATAGTAGTAATTTCTTAATTTAGAGGGAGATTTCCCCATTGAAAAATCTTTCAAACATAGGGAGAGGTCAGTAAAATCATTTGTGCTTCCCTGTACCAGACATTCTAATTCTTAGCCTTAAGCTCTTCCCTCTATATATTCTCACCATCGGATTCTAATTCACTTTAACAGACAAATGAAAACTACAGTCCAGTCCTCTGCCTGAAATTCAGGTTCCTCTGTACTTGCTGCACATCCCCAACAATTCTAAATCATTATGTCTAAAATCACATTCACCTCATCCCCTCAAAAGCAAATCATCTGTTTTTCTGCCCTCCCAATTAATGAAAGGGAAAATTTTTAATTTAAATCAAGGAAAAGGGAGTGGGAATGGACAGTAAGTTTATGCAGAAAAGCCGTGACTATCAGGGAAACTGCATGCAAGGTACTACGGACTGCACAAATCATGACAGTCTATCACCACTGGAGACCACTATATGTAATGCAAGAAATCTTTCTAAAGAAGTAAAGAATACTGTTCAGATGTACTAAAAAAAAAAAAATGTCCAAAATAGATAGATGAAAGTTGTTTTGAAACAGATTTAAGTTACACATGATGAAAATATAAAGGTAAAATTTGAAACCTTTCACTACCATTAACATAAACCACATGAAAACAATGAAAACGTTTTTAAAAGAACTAAACTAAGAAACTCTGTGAAGTGGCAACTTACCTGAACAAGATGAATAAGTGTTGTCAAAATAGCACATCTCAACATATTGTGCTCTTCACTTTGCTTCCAAAGAAGAGGCAAATACTGAACCAAACATCCTACATATGGCCGAATCTACCACAACAGAAGGAGGGGAAGCAACAGAATCCTATTAGTAAAACATGCAGTTTATTTCCAGAAATACTCATAGAGCAATATTAAGTACCTGACAGCAAATATTTAATATGCAGTAGACGTAATGTATTAAGCATACATCCCTTTAAAGATATATCAGACATTATGTAGAGACACAAGCCTCTATGGTAAGTATTTTTAATCAATTTTAAACTAGTATCAAATTTATTCTGTGAAGTAAAATTTATGAAATAGAAAACAACATATTGAAACCAATTATTTATTTGGAGGTTATTAATAGAAAGTGCTATTATATCCTGATTCTTTCCTAATAAAACAGCTTACCTAACTGGAGATTATACTATGTTTTAAAAAAGAGTCAGCACTTATTCATTCATTCAACAATTATGTGATGGACATCTTCTCAATACCAGACCCTGAGGATAAAACACTGAAAAAAAAAAGGATATAAAGAAAGATACGCAAATCCTTACAATACAAAGGTAAGAGCAATGATGAAGATGTATGGGATGTATAGTGGAAACAGAGATAGGAAACAGTTTTCAAAGAATAAAATTGTTAAGTCCACTTGAACTAAGTTAAACTTTTAAAAAATATACCCTGGGGAAGCAGACATGGCTCAAGTGACTGAGCTCCCGCCTACCACATAGGAGGTCCCGGGTTTGGTTCCCAGTGCCTCCTGGAGAAGACGAGCAAGACAGCGAGCTGGCGCAACAGGCAGGCACAGCGAGCTGATGCAACAAGATGACACAACAAAGAGACACAAAGAGGAAAGACAATGAGAGACACAACAAACCAGGGAAATGAGGTGGCTCAAGCATTGAGTGCCTCTCTCTCACATGGGAGGTCCCAGGTTCGGTTCCTGGTACCTCCTAAAGAGAAGATGAGTAGACACAGACAATGAGCACAAACAACAAGGGGAGGTGGGGAATAAATAAAATAAAACTTAAAAAATAGATATAGATATATATACACCCTGAAACACAGCACAGTTTGACAGTAAGTTTTTTGAAAAAGAAAATGGATCATCACTGAAACTGGCTCCAGGCTTAGAAACACAATATTTGAAATTGCTCTGACAAGAGAAATCCTTGGTGATAAAATAAATACTGGATCTTCACAGCTTCAGTACTATCTATTTCAATCTCACAAAATTAAAATTAAAAAAAAGTGTTCCCAAAAAGGATTATAGTTTCTTTATTCTGCTACCAAAACATCATACACTAACAAGATAACTATAGGATATGATCCCACCCTTCTGGAGTAGAAGGAACAGAAAGATGAATTACATATCTGCCTAAATATTTCAGTGAGATAAGACTGAATAAATATTAAGAGATTCTTTATTTATTATGTATTACCTTATTTTCAAAATTTGAAACATACTATTAAAATAATTAATATTTATTGAGTACTCAATTTTGCCAAGTGCTCTAACTTAAAGATGACTCTGATTAGCTTACAAAAGCAGATCAATTAGTTTGTAAAAACATAGGTTTCAAACTAAGTATTCAACTCATTCATACTCAACTAAAAACAGCATATAGCAGCAAGCTCTCCGGATAAGGGGAAAAAAAACTGGTTTTGAGCAAACAGAAAAGATATTTTCCAAGGAATGACACAAGGGATGTATATGCTATGAATTATAAATGGGGTAATAAAACCAAAGTACCTAGTTACAGTAGAAAGCTATAAAATATTTGTATTTCAATTCTAACTAGTTATTAGACTATATGATGTTCTAAGTTAAATTAATTATTCTAAAACAATAGTTCAAAAATAACCCAGAATTACTGTTCCAAAAGACCAAAAAAAAAGGAGGGAGGTGGGCTGGGAATTAAAGGAAACCAGAATGTGAAATAAGAGTCAAACCCATTCCAATGAAGTGAGAAGTAGGAGGCTAAAAAGTACAATATTGAGACAACTAAGGAAATCTGAATAGGGATTTTTTTTTCTTTTGGCGGTACCAGGGGCTGGGGAATGAACCTGGAACCTCCTATGTGGGAAGCCGGCCCTCAACCACTGAGCCACATCGGCTCCCCTGAGTTGGTTTCTACATTTGTTTTTGCTGGTTGTTTGTTTCTGTTTTCCTTAGGAGGTACCGGGAACCAAACCCAGGAGCTCCCATGAGGGAAGCAAGGGCTCAACCGCTTGAGCCACATCTGCTCCCTGAATAGGGGTTTGATATTAGATATTAGTATTGTGTCATTGTTCAATTTCTTGATACTAAGCACTGTAACATGGTAGGAAAAGGGGTATCTATCTCCTAAGAGGAAGATAGAGCAAATATGGTAAAATGTTAATAACTGATGAATCTAGGTGAAGGATATAAGGGTGCTGATTGTTCCATTCTTGCAATTTTCCTACAGGTTTGAAATTTTTCAGATGAAAAGATGTGAAAGAAAACTATTACCCATATATAATTCTGAAACTAATTATAACTCTTGGGTTTGTTTTTGGTATGCCAATAGCAATCATCTGTATAACATTTGAAAACACATGGAATTAAGAGTGTTTTACAGCCATCAAGCTAAATAACAGTAACACTAGAACTGAAACTGAACAATCAGCACAGAATGACTGAGTTAAAAAAAGTAAATGTTGGGGAGCGGATGTAGCTCAAGTTGTTGAGCACCTGCTTCTGATGTATGAGGTCCCAGGTTTGACTCCTGGTACCTTCTAAAAACAAAACAAACAAGCAAATGAAAAAAACAACTCTCATCGGGGAGCAGATGTAGCTCAGTGGTTGAGCACCTGCTTCCCATGTATGACGGCCTGGGTTCAATTCCTGGTACTTCCTAAAAAATAATAAAATAAATAAAGTACTATCATCTTTTGGCCCCTCAGCTCCCAAAAATACAGAATTTGGGAGGTAAGTTTTATGAGTAACAGTCTTACAAGTTAGTTCTCATATAGGGAGATTTCACTTTAATAACATTACTGAAAACATGAAAAATCAAATATGTGGCAATCTGACAAATGTTTTAACAAGAATTCCATCTCCAGGGGGCTTAAAAAAATAATATAAACCCCTAATATCATCACATCTTTTAGACCATTTTCAAAAGAATATTTAATACTTCACACATTCCCTTTAATTTTGTTCTTTTCCTTCAGAAACGTACAAGCCCAAAGACCGTCTACCTAACCATCATGTCTGATGATTTGCATTGTTAAGTAAAATCAAATGTCCCCGCACACTGGGCATTGCTGGGAGAAGACTCCTTTCCCAGAAGAACTTCTCTAGAAGACAAAAACAATTGACCTACAGGGGTTTTCCTAGAAACCGGAACACACCCTTACAGAGTTGCTGGTAAGCAACACCTAATGATAAAACTAGTTTCAGTCCAATAGAGATAGCTTGTCAGAATGGATAAGCATACCACACTAACCAATGTACTTCTGCTCCCCACTTTGTAAGACACCCCATGTCCATGGGAACTTAAAGTCAGCCAGTCAGAACATTTCCTCACTTGCCTCTATATTCACCCTATATAAGCTTCCCTTTTTCACCTCCTTGGTGGAGCTCTCTTTATTTTCTGAGTGGAATGCTGCCCAATTCATTGCTTAATAAAGCTGTGAAATCCTAAACTGCATGAAAAGCTCTTCTTTTATCAGCAGCTTTTTTCCAACCACATTGTACTTATGGGATATCTGCACTGAAGGAATTTAACTGTAGAATTCAACTTTTTTAAAAATGGAGAAATATAATAGACAAACAATTGCACACCATGGTACAAAGATGGTGACTTCACAGAAACTTCAAAATTAAACTATGGGTCAGAGAGCAGTGTTTCCACTCCAAAGGACAAAAATCAAATTTGGCATATGAAACTTAGTTGAAGAATATATAAATGATGGGGTTTTTCAAAGTTTAACATAAGAAAAAGTTGAAGAATCACACTACTGAAAATATTTTTCTTAACTATTTCCTATTTTGTTCTGCATTCTGAATACAAAACCTACCACTAGATAAATATAACTTACTGTTACTTACTGATGATATAGTCACCTGAGCTGCTTAGGCTATCTGTGCTCTGAAAAAAGAGTGTGGATAGAAACGCAAAAGCATTTTTATATTTACTAAGCAAGAATTTGACCTTTTAAGGAAAAAGGTTTGGTTAGAGGTTTTGGGAGACGCAGATAAGAAAATTCATTTCTACTAAAAGAAAATCTTTAAGAAATTTCCATTAGCCAAATGATATCAAAATAAAATGACAGAAAATGTTCAAATTTTGTTTTTACAATCAATTTTTTAAACAACAAGTTGTGGTAATTTTATAGTACTCTATAACCAAAACTCCCTAGCTAAGTAACAGAATCAGATACTTGAACTGAGGTCTTCTGGGCTTTAAAATCAGACTTTTGAGTCTGATAAGTAGAACTTTTGAATAAAGATAATAAAATTAGTTAATTAAGGTTTTAAATAGTCAAAATTGTATGCCACTTAATTGGCATCTGTAGAAATGAGTTTAAAGCACAACCAGAACTATCAGAGTTGACCAAACGCTCTTACTATTGTTTACAAACCAATATCAAAATAAAATAAAGTAATTAATATAGGAACCCCAAGTTCTATAGAAATAAAAGATACTATTTCTTTTATATACCAGTATCCAGATTTGCTCAAAATGAATAACAATTAATTCAGAACTACCACTGGATTTGCATAATGTTGAGTTTGGACACTGGCTCTGCCACTAAGATATATGAGCTTTGATAAGTTCCTTAAAGTCTCAAATAGTTTGTGATAATGTCTAAACACCCCCACTGCCCCGCTGCTATGAGAGTTAAATGAAAAATATATGCACAGCACTTGGCACAGATATTAGGACCTTGTCATTACTCAATAAATAATAGCTACTCATATCAAATGCTTTAAACATGAAAGAGATGTTAGCGATCTAGCTATAAGCAGGTGCAGTATGTCAGTATTCACTAGTAGCAGATTCCAAAAAACAATCATATGCAGTGATGAACAAAGTATAAGAAGCCACAGGATAATTACAATGTAGTTACCTGGATTATCAATTTTTCACAGAGATTAGGAGTGATGAGGGAAGGTAAATAATTTATCTGTTAAGAACTTTACACATCATTTTTATATTAAACATGAGTATAATATAGCCTGGATTGTAACACTTACTTAATTTTTAAGGTAAAATTAGCAGGCTTCCTAAAAAATTTACATTGGCTGGCAGACACTTGTGGCTATACCCTCAAATATACTGAATTTTGATAAGTATCATTAAGTGGAAAAAGGATCTGCTAAGAGAGGAAAATTTATGTTTTCTAAACACCCCTATCTTGGTGCTCCAGTTTCTTAAAATCCTAATTTTCTTAGTGATTTTTTTTTAAAAAAACACAACAGGATAAACATCAGTTTTAAATCACACAACACTGAAACTACCTATAAATTAAAAGCATTTTAATATTTTAATTTTTAAACACTGTAGACAAAGCAAAGATATTAATGAATTCTACATATACTCTACTTACCTTTGACATGTATTCTCATGTTCAACAACAAAATTACCTGCATGTTGACTCTCTCGATCACACAAGAAAGGACATGCAAAACATGCATCTTTGTGTCGCATTCCGTAACTTGCTGCAGTAACTGAAAAAGTAGTGTGAACATGGTTTCCAAATACTGCAGGGAGGGGAAAAAAAAAAGGTTTGGGATAGCAATGTAAAAGATCTCTACATACATGCAGATAGAAATAAAATAATAAATTAAAATAAAATCATAATGCCACAGTGACAAATGCCAAACAAATTAAAGCCAAAATCTTAGCATTACCTAAACAATTTCAAATTGTTCAAGTTGCCAATATTTATGATAGTTTTTTTTTATTACTAAATGTGTCTGTTTTTGTGTTTGGTCTACAAAATGAATAATGTTTCAAAGGAAAATTATGTCTAAACTGTGTGTGAGTTTAAATTTTATATTGCTAACTAAACTGTTCAGTGTCTAGTCATTGCTTTTCCACATATGCCTGTTGCCAATCACAAAATGTTTTCTTTTGCAAGACTTACTCATTAAAGCAAAAAAAAACCACCAATTAGTGCACTCAAATGCCAGCTGTCTGATGTGGCCCTTAATATATGTTCTATGGAAAAACATATTCATGTAGATATATATTTGTTATTCTAAGAATGACAGAATATCTGTAATTAGGAAATAGAAAACAAATATTCTATACCTGGCTTTTAATTCCTGTGATACACTATTCCTATGACACACTATGAAAATTATATTAGGAATTAACAATCACAGAATGCCAGATACATAAAACAAGCACTTGTTCTTTCAGGGATTTGGTTCATTTTTAAACAGATTTCTAAAACATTTCTTTCATCCAAAAATACCTAGGAATTCTTTTATTAAAGAAAAACCACAATGCTACAAGTTTCCTCATCTATGACCTCAATAAAAATATGCACATTTTATCATATAACTTTCTTCTCACCTAGTACTCTTCAAAAGAACAAACACTTCCACCCCGATTTTACTGACATATTTAACGGTGCATACTGAGTACCAATTATGTGAAAACACCATGCTGGGTGCTAGGGCTTAAATAAAGAATAAAAAGAACTATGAAACTTCATATTCTGCTGTTCAGGTAATTTGCAATCTAGTATAGATACAGACATATATTCACAAATAATTCAAGAGCGTAACCTAAGGAGTAAAAGTAGCACATACACATAAAATGGAAATACTAGATGTCTTACAATTGTAAAAAAAGGAAAAAGTTGGGCATTCAACTTCAAAAAAGATGACAAGATGACAAGATAGCTAAACAGAAATGAGCAGAATAAAAGTGAACTGGGAAGAACAGTTAACAGTTAAAAGTAATTACCTTCAAAAATCCAATATACTTTTAAATTCAGCTTTAACAAATAATAAATATATAATTTCGGCTATAAAATAATACTTAATATTCAAAAGACATAAGCAGTAATTTTTATAAAACCTGACAATCAATATTCTTACCGGTAGAAACTGATCTGTTCTAAACTCAAAATCATCAACTGGTAAAGAGCAGTTAAGGAATGCCGAGCACTAATATATGAGGTTTAGCAGGATAAAATGTATATAAAAACAAACATAATAAACCAAGCAAAAACTGCATTTTAAACTATCTTATAAATTAATTTCACAAAATAATTCCCAACTTAAAGATGTTAACAAAATTCTTTACAGTGAAATTATTTTTAAATTTCTCAAAGGATATTTAACTTCAGAGTTGTAGCTGTTTCAATCCGAACCTAAAAGAAAATTTACCATAAGGTTTTAGTAATTTCAGAAATACTAAACACCATGAATATCAAATGAAAAAAAATGTATTCCAAATTACCTTTTTTACTCTTTTTTGTTAATATTAAAGTCACAGAGTATATCAACATCAAGAAATAAAAGGATATCCCCCTTATTTTGCAGCAATAACTAAAAAGAAAAAGAAATGAGTGCCTACTCCCACCCTTCTCAGTTTCCCACAACTTGCTTAGGGAGCCTTTAAACCGCTGGGTGATTCCAGGAAGAAAATAATTTGCCATAAGGTATGTGAATAGAGTGGTGAGAAAAGTGTGAAGGTGGTGACATAGGGAGGGGGAAGGCTGACAAGTAGGAAAGCAGGGTTAGGGTTGGAAAAGCTGGAAGATGTACAAATGAAGGATGAGAAAGAAGTAAAGGAGGAAGAAAGGCAGTGGGAAAAGAAAGAGAAAGAACACAAAATTCCCATCTATAATCTTGATTATAGTAAACCTTGAAATATCCAAAAAGTATAACCTGAGATCTTCTAAATCCCCAAGTTCACA
>JAQZBX010026571.1:8570-28964 GCA_029593785.1 Cabassous unicinctus | reverse complement strand
TTTTCTTCCATTTCTTCTCTAGTGTCTTACTTATTTTCATTTTGTCTTCAAAGAAGTTTTAGGTCACAGTAAAGTCACATACAGAATATAGGGGACTCCCATATATATAATATCCTCCCTCTTTTCCCCCTTCTCGTATTAATAACCTTTTTGTATGTGGATGGTACATTTATTACAACTGATGTACAAAAATTGAAACATAGCTACTAATCATGGTCAATGGTTTACATTATGGTTTACATTCTAGACCCTACATGTTTATAAATTTTTGCTGAAATTTAACATGGCCTGTATTCAATATTGCAAGATCAGGCAGAACACTTCCATTGTCCCCTAAATACCTCCTCTTCCATCTATTCTAGTCCTCCCTCCCCCTTACCTTGGGGTGCATGGTGACCACAAGGCTTCACTCCTTGATGGACAAGATTCATAGTTACTTGAAACAACTCTGAGGGCTTGACACACTGGTCTGTCCTCCCCTATAAGGAAACCCATGCTCTTGAGAGACACCCACCCTTCTGTTTGAGAACATATCAGGCCTCCCCAGGATGGGAGTTCAACTCCTTCCAGCTCATTATGTGGTCTCCACCCACTGATACAACACACTATGATAAAATGATCACTCGCATATTCTCTAAAAGACTGTTTCAGGTGTGCCCTTTTCTGAATGCCTCCCCCATCCAACACCTTAAACCAGTAACCCTTCCTTGTCATATTGCCAAAAGAGCTTTCCCAACATTGTAGTTTCAACCACATACCCACAAATCCCCTGTGTTCAACTGCTCTTTTCCCCAGCCCTCCCCCTAGTTCCATGGACCATCCAACCCACGTTCCTCAACCTCCCCCCCAGTCAAACTTGCACCTCCCAACCCAGGGGTATCACTATACCCTTGTCATATCTATTCATGCAAAACTACTCACTTCTACCTTAACATAGATTTTGCCCATATGGACGTTGGGTCACAACCTTTGTCTCCCTTTCTATTTCCTGTAAACCTATCTTCCAGACTTTAGCTCTCTGAGTCTGTCCAATTTGCTTAATTCATCTCAGAAAGGTCAAGTAATATTTGTCCTTCAATGTCTCGCTTGCTTCACTCAACATAAGATCCTCAAGATTCATCCATGTTATCCTGTGTGTTAGTACTGTATTCCTTCTTACAGCTAAGTAATATTCCATTGTATGTATACACCACATTTTATTTATCCATTCATCTGTTGATGGGCATTTGGGTTGATTCCAACTTTTGGCAATAGTGAATAATGCCACTATGAACACTGGTATACATATATTGGTTCGTGTCCTTGTTTTCAATTCTTCTGGGTATATACCCAGCAGTGGAATTGCTGGATCATATGGGAGATCTATAGTTAGTTTTTTGGGGAACCTCCAAACTGTCCTCCACAATGGCTGCACCATTCTACATTCCCACCAGCAGTAGGTGAGGGTCCCCATTCCTCCACATCCTCTCCAACACTTGTAGTCCTCTGGTTTTTTTAATGGCCACGAGTCTAATGGGTGTAAGATGGTATTTCATTGAAGTTTTGATTTACATTTCCCTAATAGTGATGATGAGCATCTTTTCATGTGTTTTATAGCCATTTGTATTTCTTCTTTGGAGAAGTGTCTACTCAAATCACTTGCCAATTTTTAAAACGGTCTGTTTGTTTTTTTATTTTCGAGTAATAGTATTTCTTTATATATGTTGGATATTAGGTTCCTATCAGATATATAGTGTATTAGTCAGGGTTCTCTTGGGAAACAGAATCAACAGGAGATCTCTGCCAATAATATGAGATTTTATAAAAGTCTCTCACATGACCGTGGAGATGCACAAGTCCAGGTTCTGCAGGCAGGCTGCAAACCAGGGACTCCGATGAAAGTCCAATGAAAGGTCCTTGATGAGTTTCTGGGAGAAGGTGGCTGTCCAACGACAAGCTGGGAAATTCTTTCTGAATGTTGAAATCACTTCCCCTTTTAAGGCATTCAACTGATTGGATAAAAGCTTCACCCAATGAAGATGCAATCTCCCTGATTGATGTAGATGTAATCAACCATCCATGCAGTAAACTCACTTGTGATTGAAGTCCATAAATGCTCTTGTATTACAATTAGCCCAGTTCTTGCTGGACCAAACGCCTGGACACAATTACCTGGCCAAGTTGACACATTAGCTTAACCATCACAGTTCACCCCTTGTCAACTCAGCAACCATACACATTACCTTAAACCATACTTAGTCTTTAAGTAAAAACAATAACACACAAGCATACACATATATTTCCGCCTAACAATGTTCAACTCCCCTATGTACAACTGGAAATGCATTAATTCCCCACAGAATAGGGTGCAAGTCCTTGGGTAATATTCACTCTTCAACTTGACATCCTTAAATATTATGATGTGAAATTAATACAACTTTTCATATGTTAGGGGAAAAGGTTGGGGAAGAAAACAAGAAATTCATTTTGTGTACATATACAATCATACTTATAATGAAACAAGGAAGAAGGGTTCATGACTATTACAGTCCTCATTTCTGTAACTGGTCACGTGGTCGAAGTTCATATTTATCACTACCTTCTTCCACTACCCATTCCACGTTCCCGTTACCTTCAGCAAGCACTTCAGCTGGCCATGGTTCTTTGCCTGGTTGGGTGACCCAAACATTCATTCCCGAAGTTCTGGGCCATTGTTTGTCCTGCTTGAATTGGTTTGTTACAATTTTCCATTGAGTTTAATCACAGGGCATGGCAGTACTAGGAGATGCCCTAGAGGATCTTATGAATTTCAGGCAAACTCTTCTTTGCCACCATTATGTTGTAGCCCTACTTCCCCTTGATAGTCAGGATCAATCACCCCAGCCAGTACAGTAATTCCCTTCTTTGCCTGTTGATTCACAGGTAAGAGGAGGCCAAAGTGGGCAAGTGGCAGTCTTAACTTCCAGTTCAATGGAATCATTGTTGTGTTCCCTGGTGGCAGCATTCCTCCTTTTGGGACTAAAACCTGTAGACCAGCAGAGCTTAAGGTTGCAGGGACAGGAAGCAAAAATTTTCCTAGTGGGTCACTAGGGGTAATAGTGAGTGGTGTCACTCCCACTTTCACTCCTTGATTCCTGGACCCATGAATCTTGGTTATGGGAGAAACAGCACCATAGAGAGGATGCTGATTCAGTGCATACACAGGCTCCTGGAGAACATTGCTCCAGCCCTGCAAGATATTGTCACCTAATTGTCACCATAATTGAGTCTTCAAAAGACCATTCCACTGTTCTATTAATCCAGCTGCTTCAGGGTGATGGGGAACATGGTAAGACCAGTGAATTCTGTGGGCATGTGCCCATTCCCACACATCATTTGCTGTGAAATGGGTTCCTTGATCAGAAGAAATGTTGTGTGGAATGCCATGGTGGTAGATAAGACATTTGGTAAGTCCATGGATGGTAGTTTTGGAAGAAGCATTGTGTACCAGAAATGCAAACCCATAGCCAGAGTATGTGTCTATTCCAGTTAAAACAAATCACTGCCCCTTCCATGGTGGAAGTGGCCCAATGTAGTCAACCTGCCACCAGGTAGCAGGCTGGTCACCTCAAGGAATGGTGCCTTATCAGGGGCTGAGTATGGGTCTCTGTTTCTGGCAGATTGGGCATTCAGCAGTGGCTGTAGCCAAGTCAGCCTTGGTGAAGGGAAATCCATGTTGCTGAGCCCATGCATAACCTCCATCCCTACCTCTATGGCCACTTTGTTCATGAGCCTATGGGCAATGACAGGAGTGGCTGGGGAAAGAAGCTGAGCATTAGCCACAGAGTGGGTCACCTTATCCACTTGATTATTAAACTCTTCCTCTGCTGAAGTCACCCTCTGGTGAGCATTCACGTGGGACACAAATATGTTCATGTTTTTTGCCCACTCAGAAAAGTCTATCCACACACCTCTTCCCCAGACCTCCTTGTCACCAATTTTCCAATCATGTTCCTTCCAAGTCCCTGACCATCCAGCCAAACCATTGTCAACAACCCATGAATCAGTATACAAACACACCTCTGGCCATTTCTTCTTCCAAGCAAAGTGAACAACTTGGTGCACTGCTCGAAGTTCTGCCCACTGGGAGGATTTTCCCTCACCGCTAGCCTTCAAGGATGTCCCAGAAAAGGGCTGCAGTGCCACAGATGTCCACTTTCGGGTGGTACTTGCATATCGTGCAGAACCATCTGTAAACCAGGTCTGAGTTTTCTCATCCTCAGTCAACTGATTGTAAGGGACTCCCAAAGAAGCCAAAGCTGTGGGCTGGGAGAGAGAAGGTAACATGGCAGGGGTGGTGACCATGGGCATTTGGGCTACTTCCTCAGGTAACTTACTTGTGCCTTCAGGACCTGCTCGAGCCCTATCTCGTATATACCACTTCCACTTTATTATGGAGTGTTGCTGTGCACACCCAACTTTATGGTTTGGTGGGTCAGACAATACCCAGCTCATGATAGGCAACTCAAGTCTCATAGTAACTTGATGGCCCATGGTTCAGTCTCTACTAAGGCCCAGTAGCAAGCCAAAAGCTGCTTCTCAAAAGGAGAGTAGTTATCTGCAGAAGATGGCAAGGCTTTGCTCCAAAATCCTAAGGGTTTGCATTGTAATTCCCCTATAGGGGCCTGCCAAAGGCTCCAGACAGCATCTCTATTTGCCACTGAAACTTCCAGTACCATTGGATCTGCTGGACCATATGGTCCAAGTGGTAGCGCAGCTTGCACAGCAGCCTGGACCTGTTGCAGGGCCTCCTCTTGTTCCAGTCCCCAATCAAAACTAGCAGCTTTTCTGGTCACTCAGTAAATGGGCTGGAGTATCACATCCAAATGAGGAATGTGTTGTCTCCAAAATCCGAAGAGGCCAACTAAGCGTTTTGCCTCTTTTTTGGTCGTAAGAAGGACCAGGTGCAACAGCTTATCCTTTACTTTAGAAGGGATATCTCGACAGGCCCCACACCACTGGACACCTAGAAGTTTCACTGAGGTGGAAGGACCCTGTATTTTTGTTGGATTTATCTCTCATCTTCTCTCACGCAAATGCCTTACCAATAAATCTAGAGTCTTTGCTACTTCTTGCTCAGTAGGTCCTATCAACATGATATCATCAATATAATGGACCAGTGTGTTGTCTTGTGGGAGGAGGAGATGATCAAGGTCCCTGCGGACAATATTATGACACAGGGCTGGAGAGTTGATATACCACTGAGGCAGGACAATGAAGGTATACTGCTGGCCTTGCCAGCTGAAAGCAAACTGTTTCTGGTGGTCCTTACTAATGGCAATTGAGAAAAAAGCATTTGCCAGATCAACAGCTGCATACCAGGTACCAGGGGAAGTGTTGATTTGCTCAAGCAATGATACCACATCTGGGACAGCAGCTGCAATTGGCGTCACCACCTGGTTAAGTTTATGATAATTTACTGACATCCTCCAAGATCCATCTGTTTTCTGCACAGGCCAAATAGGAGAGTTAAATGGGAATGTGGTGGGAATCACCACGCCTGCATCCTTCAAATCCTTGATGGTGGCACTCATCTCTGCAATCCCTCCAGGAATCCAGTATTGCCTTTGATTTACTATTTTGCTAGGCAGGGGCAGTTCTAGAGGCTTCCACTTGGCCTTTCCAACCATAATAGCCCTCACTCCACAAGTCAGGAATCCAATGTGGGGATTCGCCAGTTACTGAATATGTCTATTCTAATTATGCATTCTGGAACTGGGGAAATAACCACAGAATGGGTCCGGGGACCCACTGGACCCACTGTGAGACAGACCTGAGCTAAAACTCCATCAATCACCTTATCTCCATAACCCCGTACTCTGAATGGTGGACCACAGTTACGTTATGGGTCTCCTGGAATTAACCTGAGCCAGTTTCTAATAATCCCTGAAATGTCTGATCATTTCCTTTTACCCAATGCACAGTTTCTCTGGCAAAAGGCCATAGGTCTCCCTGGGGAAAGGTGGGAGGAAGATGAACAGAATAAATTTTTGGCAGTTTAACAGGATTCTTCCCCAAGGGGACCTGGCCTTCTCCTCATTCAAGGGGCTCTGGGTCTGTAAACTGTCTCCCATCTGGGAGTTGTTTAAGGGGCTGTGATTCTCTGCGTCTGTAATTTAAGTTAGGGTTTTGTTCACTCGACTTAGAACTCTTCTGCTTATACAGATCCAGAAGAAATTTAGAAGACTGCCCATGTATTTCACTTCTAGATACCCTATGATTTATTAGCCAATGCCATAACTCCATGCGACTCAGACTATTCTGTGTGTTGCTTTGAATCTGTCTTTCATTGCAGTAGCCACGCCCACCTTGCCTTTGGCGATTAACTGCTGATACTTGACTTTAACCAGACTGAGATCCGATCATCCCCATAATGTTTAAGGATTCCAATTCCATTACAGGCCTCCCTACAGTAATATCTGGATTGCAGAGAACAGTAACCACAGAGCTCTTCAGAGAAGATGGAGTTAGTCTTACAAATTTATTCCTCACAGTCCTGGTTAAAGGTGTGTTCTCTGGACATTCCTGGGGTGGGTGGGCAAGTTTCAAATGGTAAATCCATTCTAGCATTCCAATCTCTCTAAGCCTTTGAATCCCCTCGTCTGCTGTATGCCAGGGCAAATTGGGCATCTCAACATCAGACATGCTAGGCCATGCTTCAGTCAGCCACCCAGACAAACTATTAGAGCACTTTCTAAGCCCTCGAGCTACAGCATTGAATCCAGGATTTCTGCTCAGTGAGCCCATATCAATAAATTCAGCCTGATCCAACTTTATATTCCTTCCACCATTATCCCATACACTTAGTATCCATTCCCACACATATTCCCCTGATTTCTGTCTATGTAAGTTGGAAAACTAATGCAGTTCTTTCAGAGTATTGAGTACTTCCTCATGGGTCATACTTTGTTTTTCACCTTTGGGAGCTTGTTGTGATTTTAGTCTAGTAATGGGTCTCAAAGACAAGAGGGGTGGGGGGTGTAGGTAATGAGAAGGGTTAGAGATGTCTTGAGGGCTACTTACCTCAGGGCATTCCTTTGCATTTTCTTCTGGTGAGACAGGATTAATCTCTTCAGGCAGGGGTTGGAAGACAGATTCCTCAGGGCAGACTGGAAGTTGGGTAGTGCATGCTGGAGTTTGGTTGGTACCTGCTTCGTGGCTGGGAGGAGGTCCAGACTCTCTGGGGCAGGCTGGAGGCTGGGCAGTGCAAGCTGGAATTAGACTGGTACCTGCCTCAGGGCTGGGAGGAGGTCCAGACTCCCTGGGGCAGGCTGGAGGCTGGATGATACAAGGTTGACAAGGTGTGGTCTCCACAGGGCAGGCCATTGCAGGTTTAGCTGGTAAAGTCTCAGCAGAATTTAGGGTTCCAATGTCCCCACCAATATTATCATCATCCCATATGTCTTTGTCCCAGTCCTTGGGGTTCCACTCTTTTCCAATCAATGCCTTCACTTTAATTGCAGAAACCCTGCAAGGTTGAGATTTCAGTTTCCTCTGTAATTCTGCTACTCGTAAAATGAGACTCTGGGTTTGATTCTCAGATATCTAAAGTCTGTGGCTACAGGAGACAAGATTTTCTTTCCAAGCACACGTAGAACTTTCATATCATTCATGCGGCACTTAAGTTTCAAATTTGAAGACTTTATCTCTTTTCTTTCTTTTACAATTGTTTCCAGAGTACCTAGGAGGAGCCAGCCAACATCATTATACTTTTTGACTCCACAAAATTCTGTTAAGGTGTTGAAAACACTCTCACCCAGATCCTTGCTTTTTATAAGCATGGAAGTAGGGCATTCCAGTGATGCTATTTTGCGTATCTTTATTGCCAGTTCACACCATGGACTGTTAACAACCTCTTCATTATTGGAAAGGGAGTCATTAGTACCCCTGTGTCCAATTAGAGTAGAGAGCCAATTACAAAACTCCCAGAACCACCTCAGACATCCTATGTTTAAGACTCTGTTCCTCAAGGACCACTCCCAGTACCAAGCTGTATTAATCAGGGTTCTCTCAGGAAACAGAATCAACAGGACATATCTGTCAATAATATGAGATTTTATAAAACCTCTCATGCGATCGTAGGGATGCACAAGTTCAGGTTCCGCAGGCAGGCTGCAAACCAGGGGCTCCGATGAAAGTCCAATGAAAGGTCCTTGATAAGTTTCTGGGAGAAGTTGGCTGTCCAACGACAAGCTGGGAAATTCTCTCTGTTGAAATCACTTCCCCTTTTAAGGCATTCAACTGATTGGATAAAAGCATCACCTACTGATGATGCAATCTCCTTGATTGATGCAGATGCAATCAGCCATCCACTAAGTAAACTCACTAGTGATCAAAGTCCATAAATGCTCTTGTATTACAATTAGCCCAGTTCTTGCTGGATGAAACACCTGGACACAATTATCTGGCCAAGTTGAAACATTAGCCTAACTGTCACGTATGGTTACCAAATATTTTCTCCCATTGAGTAGGCTGCCTTTCACTTTCTTGACAAACTGCTTTGAGGTGAAGAGTTTTTAATTTTGAGGAGCTCCGATTTACCTATTTTTCCTTTTGCTTCTTATGCTTTAGGTGTAAAGTTCATGAAACCATTTCCTATTACAAGGTCCTGTAGATGCTTCCTTACATTATCTTCCAAGATCTTTATGGTCTTGGCTTTTATATTTAGATCTTTGATCCATCTTGAGTTGAATTTTGTGTATGATGTGAAATGGTGTTCATCTCTCATTCTTTTGGATATGGATATCCAGTTCTCCAAGCACTATTTGTTGAAGAGACCTTTCTCTCCCTGTTGAGTGGGCTTGGTGGCCTTGTCAAATATCAGATGACTGTATATACGAGGTTCTATATCTGAACTCTCAATTCAGTTCCAGTGGTCCGTCTTTCTATCTTTGTGCCAATACCATGCAGTTTCGACCACTATAGCTTTGTAATATATTTTAAAGTCAGGTAGAGTGATTCCTCCAATTTCATTTTTCTTTTTCAATATGTCTTTGGCTATCCAGGGCCTCTTGCCTTCCAAATAAATTTCAAAGTTAGTTTTTCCAATTCGGTAAAATGCTGTGTTGATTTTTATTGGAATTGCATTAAATCTGTAGATCAGTTTCGGTAGGATAGACATCTTAATGATGTTTAGTCTTCCCATCCATGAACAGAGAATATTCTACCATTTATTTAAGTCTTCTTTGATTTCCTTTGACAGTGTTGTGTAGTTTTCTGTGTATAACTCATTACATCTTTAGTTAAATTTATTCCTAGGTATTTGATTCTTTCAGTTGCTATTGTAAATGGGATTTTTTTTTGTCTATTTCCTCCTCAGATTGCTCATTATTGGTGTACAGAAATGCTGCTGATATTTGTTCATTGATCTTATAAACTGCAACTTTACTGACCTTATTTATAAGATCCAGAAGTTTTTTTGTAGATTTCTCAGAATTTTTATATGTATAGTATCATGTCATCTGCAAATAGTGAAATTTTTCTTTCTTGCTTCCCAATTGGATGCCTTATATATCTTTTTCTTGCCTAATTTCTTTACCAAATACTTCTAACACAATGCTAAATAGGAGTGGTGATAGCAGGCATCCTTGTCTTTTTCCCAATCTTAGAGGGAAAGCTTATAATTTCACCATTCTATATGATGTTAGCTGTGGGTTTTTCATATATATCCTTAATCAAGTTGAGGAAGTTTCCTTTTATTCCTGTCCTTTGCAGTGTCTTTATCAGAAAATGGTACTGTGTTTTGTTGAATGGTTTTTCTGCATCTATAGAGATGATCATGTGATTTTTTTCTTTTGATCTGTTTATGTGGTGTATTACATTAACTGATTTTCTTATGTTGAACCATCTTTGCATACCAGGGATGAAACCCACTTGGTCATGGTGTATAATTTGTTTGATGTGTTGTTGAATATGATTAGCAAGTATTTTGTTGAGGATTTTAGCATCTAGATTCTTTAGAGAGATTGGTTTGTAATTTTCCTTTCTTGTGGTGTCTTTGATAGACTTTGGTATTAGGGTAATGTTGGCATCATAGAATGAGTTAGGTAATGTTTCCTCTACTTCTATTTTTTGGAAGAGTTTAAGCAGGGTTGGTGTTAGTTCTTTCCAGAATGTTTGGTAGAATTTACCTGTGAAGCCATCTGGTATGGGGCTTTTCTAAGTTGGGAGGTTTTTGATGACTAATTCAATCTCGTTACTTGTGATTGGTCTGTTGAGTTCATCAGTTTCTTCATTCATCAATGTAGGCTGCCTTTGTGTTTCTAGGAATTTGTCCATTTCCTCTAAAGTATTAATCTTGTTGGCATATAACTTTTCAAAGTATTCTCTTATGATTCTCTTTAATTCTGTGGGGTTAGTGGTGATATCCTTTTCCTTGTTTCTTATTTTGTGTATTTGCTTCTTTTCTCTTTTTTTCTGTGTTAGTCTAGGTAAAGGTTTTATTTTTTTCTAGAGCTTTTTTATTTTCTATTTCATTTAGTTCTACTCTAATCTTTGTTATTTCCATCCTTCTGCTTCCTTTGGGGTTAGTTTGTTGTTCTTTTTCTAATTCCTCTATGTGTGCAGTTAGGTCTTCAATTTTAGCTCTTTCTTCTTTTTTGATATATGTGTTTATGGCTATGAATTTTCCTCTCAGTATAGTTTTTGCTGCATCCCATAGGTTTTGATATGTTGTGCTGTCATTTTCATTCATTTCAAGGTAGTTACTGATTTCTTTTGTAATTTCCTCCATGACCCACTTTTTGTCTAATAGTGTGCTGTTTTACTTCCATATCTTTGTGCCTAACCTGGTTCTCTGGACCTTACTGATTTCCAGCTTCATCCCATTGTGGTCAGAGGAATTACTTTGTATAATTTCAATCTTTCTGAATTCATTGAGAGTTGTTCTGTGGCTTACCATGTGGTCTATCTTGGAGACTAATCCATGTGCACTCGAGAAGAAAGTATATCCCACTGTATTTGTATATAATATTCTGTATATGCCTATTAGATCCAGATCCTCTAATGTATTATTCCACATCTTTGTTTTTTTATTGATTCTGTCGAGATATTCTGTCTAATGGTGACAATGGTGTATTGAAGACCTCCTCCAGTATAATTATAGAGGCCTATGTTTCTCCACTTAGCCTTTCCAGTGTTTGCCTCATGTATTTTGAGGCACCCTGGTTAGTTTTACAAATGTTTATGATTGCTCTTTCTTGAAAAATTACCCCTTTTACTAATATATAGTGTCATCTTTGTCTCTTAAAGAGTTTTGGATTTAAAGTCTATTTTGTCCAATATTAGTATACCTACTCCCACCCTTTTTTGCTTGTTGTTTGCTTGTAAAATTGTTTTCCATCCATTAGCTTTCAGGCTTCTTGAATCCCTGGTTCTAAGGTGGGTTTCTTGTAGACAGCATATAGATGGGGCATATTTCCTTATCCATTCTGTCAATCTGTGTCTCTTGACTGGTGAGTTTAAGCCATTAACATTCAGTGTTATTTCTCTCAAGGAATTACATTAGCCATATTTTCTTTGGGTTTATGTATGTCATATGTTGTTTTTATTTCTCTCTCTCTCTCTCTCTCTTTTTTTTTTCTTACACTCTCCTCCCTCTCTCTCTCTCCGGTTTTTTCCTTTCAACCTGTAGCACTCCATTTAGTATTTCTTGAAGGGCATGTTTCTTAATGGCATACACTCTTAATATCTGTTTATCTGTGAATATTTTGAATTCTCCATCATTTTGAATGCCAGCTTTGTGGGATAGAGAATTCTTGGCTGGAAGTTTTTTTCTTTTAACACCTTAACTCTGTCATACCACTTCCTTCTTGCCTCTGTGGTTTCAGATGAAAGATCACCCTTTAATCTTATTGAATATCCCTTGTATGTGATGGTTCTCTTTTCTCTTACTGCTTTCAGTATTCTCTTTGTCTTGAGCATTGGAAAATTTGGCATGTATATGTCTTGGAGTAGGCCTGTTGGGATTTATTTAGTTTGGGGTGTGCTGTGCTTCCTGGACATGTACATCCATCTCCCTCAATAGCATTGGGAAGTTTTCAGTTATTATTTCTTCCAACAATCTTTCTGTCCCCTTCCCCTTCTCTTCTCCCTCTGGGATGCCTATAATGCTTATGTTTGTGCATTTTGCATTGTCATTCAGATTCCTAAGTCCCTGCTGGATTTTTTCTAGCTTTTTACCTATCTGTTCTACTATCTGTTTGATTTCAGATGTATTGTCTTCCACATCGTTAATTCTTACCTCTGCCTGTTCAAATCTGCTGTTATGTGCTTCCAGTGTATTTTTGATTCCTTGGATTTGCCTTTCATCACCATTGTATCCATTATCTTTTTATGTATGTTTACAATTTCTTCAATATGTTCTCCCAGTATCTTCTTAATATCATTAATCTCTTCCTTCACTTCATTAAGTTGGTTCATGATATTTGTTTGGACAGTTCTGATTAGTTGTTCCATGTTCTGCATCTCCTCCTGGTTTTTAGTTTGTTCATTGGACTGGACCATGTCTTCTTGTTTCTTAGCATGGTTTATAACTTTTTGTTGGTGTTTAGGCATCTCTTTATCTTGATGGGTTTATTCAGTTGATTAGTTTCTCTCTCTAATCTAGGGTTTTATTTAGTTGCTGTTTTTGTGTGTGTGGTAAGTTTTTTCTTTGAGAGTTTGTTCCTCTTATTCTATTTCCTTGCTGTTGTCTATTTTCTGTTGAAACAAAAAAATTAGGACCAGAGAAAGGGAAAGAGGTAAGAAGGAAAAAAGGATAAAGGTAGAAGAGGAACCATATATGACCTAGGAAAATAAATAATTAACTCATGTAAGAAGTACAGAGGAATAAGAATAAAAATGTAGGGCACAAACAATGAAATGAAAAACCAAATAGAGAAAAATGTCTAGAGTGAATTAACAGGCTGGAATAATAAGAAGAGAGGGAAAGAGAAAAGATAAGACAATAAGAAAAAAATTTAAAAAAGAAAGAAAACAGAGAATAGAGGAGATTGAAATATAAACAAGAAAAATTGAAGACTAAACAAAGAGATGTGGAATGTAAGAACAAAAACAAAAAGCCTCAAGCCTCAAGCCTTTTCCAGCCACTAGAGTGAGAAACTCATGGTTTTCCTTGGGGCTTTTTATCTCTTGTCCAGTTTTCTCCAGATTGATGCCCTGAAGACTCCTGCTCTGTGGGTTCCCAAAACAGCTCACTCAGGCAGTATCTTGCCCCTTTTCACCTGTTTTTTTGTGAGAGAGATGGTGAGTGCCCACTTAAACTGATGCCATCTTGCTCTGTCCACCAGAGTATCCTCTTATATTTCTTTTTATTTCAGCAGCGTTGGTAGCTATACTTCTCTTTCTGATTTCACTTGTGATTTCCTCTTTAACACATTGGTTGTTAAAAATATGTTGTTTAATTTCCACATATTTGTGAATTTTCCATTTCTCCCTGTTATTGATTTCTAGCTTCATTCTGCTGTGGTCAGAGAATATACATCATATGATTTCAATATTTTAAATTTATTGAAACTTATTTTGTGACCCAACATATGGGCTAACCTGGAGAATGATACATGTGCACTTGAGAAGAATGTGTTCTGTTTTTCTTGGGTGAAGTGTTCTATAAACATCTGTTAAGTCTAGTTGGTGTAGAGTTCATTCAAGTCTTGTACTTCCTTACTGATCTCCTGACTATGTGTTCTATCCATATTGAGTGTGGCAAAGTAAAGTCTCCTACTATTAATGTAGAACCATCAATTTCTCCCTTCAAATCAGTAAGTATTTGCTTCATACATTTTGGGGCTCTACTGTGAAAGGTGTATATATTGATAATTGTTACATCTTCCTTATGAATTGTCTTGTTTTTTATTTCCATTGGTGTCTTTTATTAATGAATGCAAAACATACTACTAATTGAGATATCATGCATTGCAGACAACAGGAACACAAGTGACAGGAACCAGGGTTCAGAGGGCCTCAATTATGTCTGAGGTAAAATAATGAGGGGGGTGTGTGATGGGCAGGAGGGCAATGACAGGGAGGAGGGAGCATTGGCTGTCCTGATTGGGACCATAGGCCACAGAAGGGCTCAAGGTTGTGTGTCTGCCACACTGTGAAAAATAGACATTTAAAAACATTTTTATGTCCCCTAATTCATTCCAGTTCCCCTCTTAATCGACTCCCTTTTGTGATTCCTTTGTCACCGGGTTTTCTGGGGTGTCTCCTCCCTTTATTTTGTCTGTCTCCACAGGATACCATCTTTTCCATCTATGGGGCAAGGCCCATCTGCCCTTATCTGTAAAATAAAGGAGTTTGTGTTACAAACACCAAAGATACCAACCTCATTGCTGGAGGCTGGGTGCATTAACAAAGATCCTTTTCTCTATCAAAATAGTTTTCCATTATAAAAGGATAGGGTGCCTATTACTGATTGGGGAAGGATGTTAGTGTGTGAAAATGGTCTGAGTGGAAGTTCCATCATGATGGAGCTGGTGGGAAAGAGGGTGCTGGGGAGATGACCCTGCTCTTAGGTTCTGATGGTGTCAGTGGGGGAGAAGAGGTACTGGGAGTCACTGTGGGGATGAGAGGATCCTTTTCTCTGGGGACCTTTTTGGGAAGAGTTTGAGGGATATGGGCATCTGGGGAGAGGTGAGGTTGTCCCTTTTTTCTCAGGGACCATCTTTGTCACTCATAACTCATTTTTGTTTGTTTGTTTGTGTGCTTTTTATCTTTGGCATTTGACATTCTGAACAGTTATGTCTTGGAGTAGGTCTAATCAGGTTTATTCTGATTGGACATATATAGTCATGCCTTTCATGAGAGTTGGGAAATTTTAAGCCATTATTTCCTCATATACTTTTTCTGTCCCTTTTCCCTTTTCTTCCCCTTCTGGAACTCCTGTGATATGTATGTTGGTGCATTTCATGCTTTCATTCAACTCCTGAGCCTCTGCTCAATATTTTGCATTCTTTTCTCTCTCTGTTCTTCTCTCTTTCCAATTTCAGCTGTTCTGTCTTCTACATTACTGATTATTTCTTTTACAATTTCAAATCTGCTGTTGTATGCCACTATTGTAATTTTAATCTCACCTATTGTGTCTTTCATTCCCATAAACTCTGTTATTTTTCTATTCAAGCTTTCAAATTCTTTGTGCTTGTCCAGTGTCTTCTTATTGTCTTTTATCTCTTTAGCCATATTATCCTTCAATTCCTTATTATGAACATCATTGATTAGCTGTTTCAAATTCTGTGTCTTATCTGGAGCTCTGATTTGTTCCTTGGCCCTGAGCTATATCTTCCTTTTTCTTAGTGTGGCTTGTAATATATCTTCATTTTTCTTAGTGTGGCTTGTAATTTTTTGCTGATTACAGTTTTTTGCTAGACATCTGATTATAATGTTGAGTTGACTCTGATGGCTAACTTCTATCTCTTGCCAAGGGATTTAGTGTAGATTGGCTATTTTTTTTTTTTTTACCAATATTATTTGATTCTTAGTTAAACTTGTTCAAGACCTTTAAGATTGCCCCTATTTTAAAGCTCAAACCATGGCCATGGACCCAGTAATGAGATGCAGACCAGTTTCCTAGGGCCTTGGGAAGGGGCCAGTAAAGACATCAAAAGCCTCTTTTATTTATTTTCCTCCTTGCATGCATTTTCCTGGTCTGCCAGCAGATGGTGCTCTTTGGCCAACTTCTCTGCTCAAACCCCAGGAAGAGGTCCAGAAGAAATGTCCCTGATAATTCCCCCTCAGAGTGGGCTATTCAGAGCAGAAGCTGTGCTCCTCCTTCAGCCAGCTGCACCCTCCCTTTTCCCTGGGAAGAAAAGTCAACCACCAGTCCAGCTTAGCAGGGAGGCTGTTTGAGAAGGCAGATTATCTTATTTCCCTGTTGGCTCCCAGGGGAAACAATGGGGTGGCCCTGTCTGACCTGGAAAGATGTGACCTGTGGGACACAGAAGACCAAATTTGCTGGCCAAAAGCCAAATGAGCTGTAGGCTGAGTCTGTCCTCTTTCCTGGAGAAGTGGACCCCTGCAACCCACTCAGTCTGTAGCTGCTAGACAGGAGCCAGAAAACCCATTGCTTTCAGCTCCAAGGGTGGGAGGTTGGGCACCAGCAGCTGTAGCTGCAGCTTTACTTACGGATCTTCCCTGCTGAGTCTCCTTTTCTTTACCCCTCTCTCTTTTGGGTGGTGCCCAGCCCTCTCTTGGTAACCCAAGCCTTAAAATGGTGTTCTGAACAGTTTCTGCCTGTCCTATAACTATTTTTCTGCAACAGAAGTGAGCCCTGTGTCTCTCTAATCCCTCATAATGCTTTTTATCAAAACCTATTTTACCCAATATTAATATTAACATAATCACCCCAGCTCTTTTGATTACTATATGCATGTTATACATTTTTTTTTTCATTCTTACACCCTCAGCCTACTTATATCTTTGAATTTGTGGTGAGTCTCTTGCATATAGCACATAGTTGGGTTGTGCTTTTTTTATCCATTCTGCAAATCTTTGCCCTTTGACTTAAGAGTTTAAGCCATTTACATTTGAAGTCACTACTGATAATATAGGACATTCTTCTGCCATTTTACTATTTAGACCTAGTGAGCCTTATACCTTTTTTGTCCCTCACTTCTGTTAAAGCCTACTTTTATATTTATTTGATTTTCTGTGTTGTACCATATTGAATATCTTTTCATTTCTATTTGGATATAGTTTTCTTCTAGTTTCCTTGTGGTTTCCATAGGATTAAAATTTAACATCCTAAATATATAACATTCATATATAGTTGTGATACCAACTTAATTTCAATAGCATGAAAATATACGTTTCCTATGCCCTTCGGTCCCCCTACTCTTTTTTATACTTGCTACCACTTACATCTTTGTGCGCTGCATGTCCAAAAACTAGATTATCATTTTTTATGCAGTTGCATTTTAACACCAGTAGGAAGTAAAAAATGGAGTTACATACATTACAATGATACTGGCATTTATAATTACTGAAATGATTACCATTAATGCAGGTCTTTATTCCTTTTTGCTGCTTTGAATCACTGTCAAGTGTCCTTTCCTTTCAGTCTGAAGACCTATCTTTAGCATTGTTTGTAGGGTACATCTAGTGGTGATTAATTCTCTCAGATTTTGTTTATCCTAGAACATCTTAATCTCACCCTCATTTTTGAAAGAAAGTCTTCCTCCCCAGATATAAAATTCTTGGCTAGCACTTGTTTTCTTTCAGCACTTTAAATATTTCACCACACTGCTTTCTTGCCTCCATGTTTTCTGATGAGAAATCAGCACGCAATCTAATTAGGACTACCTTGTATGTAACATATTACTTTTGTCTTGCAGCTTTCAGAACTCTGTCTGTCCTTTGCATTTGCTAGTGTGACCAATATATGATGGGGTACATTTTTCTTCATGTTTATCCTGTTTGGTGTCCTCTGGGATTTTTAAATATGCATATTCATGCCTTTTGATAAGTTTGGGAAGTTCTCTGTCATTATTTCCTTGAATATTCCTTTTGCCCCTTTCTTTCATCTCTTTCTGGGACTACCATAATTTGTATATTGGTGCATTTAGTTGTGTTCCAGAGTTGTCTTAGGCTATTTTCACTCTTGATAATTCTTTTTCTTTTTGCTCATCAGCTTGACTCATTTCAAGCGTCTTTTCTTCAAGTTAACTGATTCTTTATTCTGCTAGCTCTAATCTGCTCTTGAAACCCTCTTGGGAATTTTTTATTTCAGTTATTGTGGTCTTCAACTCTAGTAACTTTGTTTGGTTTCTTTTTTAAAATTTCTATCTCTTTACTAAGATTCTCACATTGCTCATTCATTGTTGTCCTTATAGCCTTTAGTTCTTCCTCTGTATTTTCTTTCATCTTCTTGAGCATTTTAATACCATTTTTAAAAGGCTTTCTTCAGAATGTCTACATTTCCATATTCTTCCATGGTGTTTACTGGATTTTTTTCCTTTTCTTTTGGGTGGACCATCATTTCCTATTTCTTTGCCTAGTACTTTTTTTTTTGTTTTTCACACTGTGCATTTAATATTTTAAAATGTTCACTCTGGGATTTATTCCCTGAGATGTCTGTTTCTTGATTTTGAAAGCAGCTGGTGATAAGACTGAGACTTTCTTGTGCTTCAGTCCTTCTATCAGAAATGTCTGACCAAGCAAATGCAATGTTCAGGGGTTTTCCTTGGCTTTCTGCACCTCTCTCTTTTACTGGGCTTTTGTTGTTGTTGTTGCTGTTTGTTTTGTAGTTCCCTGTTTAGAGGTGTTTGGTTGTCCCCTCTTTTTCCCAGGAGATAGACTTCCTTCTCCCAGGTGTCTGAAGCTGGCAAATCTTTGTCCAAAACTTTCTGCCTCTATAGTTTTTTTATTCTTCTTTCATTGTTTCAAGATGCTTATTCCTGGAGAACTAATTTTGGGAACAGGGCTACACTGGAGATGACTTTCCCAAGTCAGTATTTCCTACCCAAAACATGGCCAGGGTCCCATGAAGTGGGCACAGACCAGCTCCAAAGTGTCCCTGGGAGGGGATTAGGAAACATGCTATGACTTTCTCTGACAGCTCCCTTAACCCAAGCTTTTCTGGCCTGCCCAGCAAATGCAGCCCATCAACTAACATTCCTCTGCTGCCCTGAAAAAGTGCTTTCTATTTAAGTCTCCAGTGCTGCTGCACCCCCTGTCAAGGAAGGCTTGAAACAATGGCTGCCACTGCCTTTGTCCAGACATGTTTAAACAATGGCTGCTGCCACCCTGAAACAAGCTGCCTTCAGAGCCAGGCCCCCTACTATCTGAAGTCACTTATCAAAAACTATGATCAGTGATCAGCTATACCCACCTCTGTTTGGGGAAATAGGACTTTTATATAACTTTCTGCCATCAGCAAGCTACCCAGGGGCTGGATCCCCTTGTGACCTGCCATGAGAGTAGGGGATGGGTAGCTATCATGAAGAGAGGACAATTTACTGTTCTCACCATAATTTATCAGCCTCTTCCTCCTGCTTGTTTCTGGATGCTGTACACTGTTATTATGGTCTTTGGAGTTTCAAAATACTTGTTTCAGACAGTTCCTGCCTATTTAATAGTTGTTTTGGCAGAAGGACTGAGTCCTAGAGCTCCCTACTTGCCATCTTCCCACAGTCTTCTTCAAGTAGGACCTTTGATGAGTTTCTTTAGTTAAGGTCTGGCCCAAGCCAGTCAGGATGAGTCTTAAATTATATAACTGGAGTCCTTTATAAGAGGAATGCAATTTAGACAGAGAGGAAGAAAGCTACAGGAAACAAGAAGCTGAACATCAACAGAACCAGAAAAGAAATATGAGACCAGGAGATGCCTCTATGTGCTTTGTCATGTGACAAGCTAAGGACCAAGGATCACCAACAGTCAGCTCCAGAAAGCCATATTCTTCAGGAAAAAAGTATCACCTTGATCATGACTTGATTTGGACTTTTTCCCCAGCCTCAAGTCACAAGCAAATAAATTCCCATTGTGTAACCAGACCCATTTCCTGGTATTTGAACAGCCAAGTAAACTAAAACAGTCACATATACAACAAATAGAGAACTTTTTCTGTGCCCAGACATTAATTATATGTTGAACATTCAAATAAATGACCAGGATCTTGCATTTCAAGTCTAATTTTCCTTCAAAATGCAAAAGATGAGTCATTTCTCAATCCATGAAATGCAGTTTCCAGAAAATCTGGAGAGACTTCAGTAGAATTCAGACTGATAATTTAAGGTTAATAATGGAATATTTAATAGATTTCATCTTCAATTCTATATACAGCTCTTAAAGAAATCAAAGAATCTCATTCACTTGAAGAGATATACCTTGTAATAAGTGAGTCAATTGACTCAGGTCAGGATTATTAATTTCTGGATCTTGTAATTTCCCTAGGGATTTCTCAGAAATAAAACACTTTTTGAGTATAAATTATTTCATTCAAATGTTTCCCTTTTATATCGGAGATTACAATATTTTTAAAATCAAAGTGCACACACATAATATAAATTATGTACCCCCCCCCACATGACAAACTATTTTCAGGAGAGATTCCCACTGATAAAAATAGAACTAGACTCACCTTATAAGAGAATAAATATTTATTGAGTGCTTTCTATATATTAGTATTGTGTCACACACTATAAATCTTTATCATATATAACCCTTAAACATCAAACACAGAATGCTGGGTCTATATTCATACTCATTTTGTTGTTGAAGAAACACATGTAGAAAGTCTAGTAATTTGCTCAAGGTCTCTCAGGACTTATGCAGTAGGATAATGATTAGAACCAAAGCATTCTGGCACAAAAGCTTGGAATATTAACCTGTCTTCTGCTAGCTTGATAAAAAAATATTTTGTCATAGGTTTTTTTTTTTTTT
>JAQZBX010026570.1:0-28876 GCA_029593785.1 Cabassous unicinctus | reverse complement strand
GCAAAATATTTCCAGGAAGGCCTTCTCACAAGACTCCAGATAGGATGCTAACCTTCCCCCAAGTCAGCCTCCTGCTGTGAACCTGATCTGGCCCAAACTCTGGCAGAATGAGACAGGGAGAGCTGGGGATGGGGACACGACTTTCCCCGCGTGACTAGGTTTGTGCTATTTCTTTCCCCAGAGCTCCATCACCTCCAGTTCCGAATCTGATGAGTTAGAGCGTTGCTCCAAAGGGACTTGTCCCTAGGAAGAGGAAATGTTGATAAAAAGGGTGTATCTGACCAAAGACTGATTGCCTCCCCAAGAAAACACTTGAGCAGATGTTCTCACGCCCACTCAGATGTCCCCCATTCATTGCTCAGAGCTGGGAAGCCCAGGCACGGGAGCTGGAGGAGGAACTTTAGTCCTTCATTTTCCTAAGACATTTTCCAGGGAAACTTCCTCCTTCTCCAGTCTTTTCTCTCATTTATTGTTTTTTTCTTATCTATTGAGAGAAATAGCTGGCTTTAGGCTGTTTTTGAGGGTTTCGGCCATTTCCGGACACACACACACACTTTAGAGTTTTTCATTCCCACAATGTGTATTTGATCTATCTTATACTTAACAGTTAATAGGGCCACAATCATAGTGAGAAGCCTAAAAGCAAGGGGAAATAAAAGACACCCCAGCCACAGACCCTGTAGGATTCATCGATGGATGTTCTGGGATCTGATTCTCTAAACTTTAGAGTCTAAAGAGAGGCTGAGGCCCGAATTCTTTACCAGGGGTAGGAAGTTCTGGTGATTGAGGTGAGTGGAGAAAGTGATGCATCCTGTTACTCACGTAGATTTGGAAGTGGTCCTATCATTTTAGGGAATGTGTCAGGCTCTGAGCTTGGAATTTCCATTCCTAGGGGAAAACCACTCTGCAGGTTGCCCTGAGGAAAGAGTAAGAATAGTTGGCATTCTACCCACGTCCATTTCCTCTTGTTTCCTAGATGGAGGTGAAGGGGTCTGTACCAAAGGACACAGGACTGTTTATGAAATAAATGGACCTAAGTCCAAGTCTTTGCCTTCTCCTGATGACTCCTTTGTGTTTACCTGAGACCTATAAGTGGCATTGGAGGAAAAAATCTCCTCTCACTAATGTCATGTGCCGAGCAGATTGCACACAGTAGGTCCGCTCTTTACAGAGGGGACAGTGAGATATCTATGGGAGTGGTGACTGGGCTTTATCAATGACAAAGCACTTTCACCTTTGGGATGCTTTTTGATACTTTTAATTATCCTCAGACAGAGAACAGTAGGATGATTCCCATTAAGCAGATATGGAAACCTAAGTACTGAGAATCAAGGGACTCTCCCAAATTGACACAGCCAATAAGCACTTGCTCTAGAACTGGAATCCAGGCCTTTTACCTCCGAGTGCCCGTCCGTTGCCATTGATAGCCCTGCCCTCCTGCAACTGTATGATGCAAACGTCTCTGCCATGTACCCTCCTTTCTTTTTAAAAATTATCACAAAAATACTGACCAGCAAAATGCTTCTTTCATGAATAGAAGTGTTCTGGAATATTAGAGAAATAATAAAAACTTCCCCACCCCACCCCGAGGAAACTGATTAAGATGTTTTCAAAAGGCATTTATTGCACAGCTCCTGACCAAGCAAGTACCACGAGGGCAGCAGCATGGGTTTGATGGTGAATAAGATACTCCTCTCTCCCCTGAGAGCTTCACCTCATGGAGGAGCAAAAGCAGAACCATAGCTATTGTATCTGAATGCAGTTAGTCAAGGTAGTCTCCTTTCTGTTCAAAAAAAGGCCTCAAGACCCAGGCAATCTACGGGAATAACAGGAGGCATCACTTTCTCCACTCACCTCAATCACAGTCATTTAATGGAAACTGTCTCCACTACCCCACACTGCTCTCGTCTAAGACAAGTCACAAGCATCAGAGCTGTGGCGCCCAGACTGGGCGCTGAGGTGTCCTGGGGCGCCACAGGATATTTTTAATTTTTAGGGAAATACAGCCAGACTTGGCATCTGTCAGACTCCGTGGGAACTACCAGTCCCAGGTGGTTCACAGTTCCAATGTGGGCTAAATTCCTCTGGACGATATCGTATCTTTTCAAAGTCGGGTTTTTCATGGTTGCTGTGCTTAGAACAAGTATGACAAGAAATCAATACAGAACAGGACACGAGGTGGGCAGTGTCCAATCCTTTTCCACGGTTTGAGAAGTTGTGCGGCGCTCAATGGCTCTTATATACCATTAGTAAGTAACTATGGTGATTTAAGAATAAATTAAAATAAATGTATTATTCTTACAATTTATATGTATTATTTTTTTCAAATGGTTATTAAGTTGTTAAGACATAAATATTTATTCAGTTCTTTGGACCTAATAACTCAATAAATAAAACAGGAATTTCTATTGGCCTAGAGACCCCAAGAAAAAATTATTGACAATCAGAAAGTTTGGAAACCTCCGCAGATTGAAGCCTTGCTAGAAAAGTGTGGTCTCCCAAGCAGCATCTTAGAAATGCAGAATCCCCTGCCCCACCTAAATCAGAATTTCATTTTTGCAAGAGCCCCAGGTGATTTCTATGCACTTGGTTGATATTTGAAAAATGCTACAAGTAGGTGTCCTAAGGCAGTATCAGCAAAATCCCAGGGCCCAGCACCTCCTCCTCCTTCTACCACACAGAGGGGGTGCACGGGAGTCAGAATCCAGATCTCGCCATCGGTCCTGGGTAATACCCTAAAAGCTGAGCCTCAGTTTCCTCACCTGTCCAGTGAGGCTCTTCCTGACTCCTGGGCTTGGTGATAAGGGTTCATTGAGACAACCCCTTTCAAGAAGGATGCCTGCACCCAAGGAGGTGGCCAAGGAACAAGAGTTTCTTTTTGTTTCCTGGGTCTGGGGCTCTAGAGCAGGCTTTCTGTCCTCCCTGTGTGGACCTTTGGAAGGTCACAACTGCAGGAAAAATAGAAGTTTATACCCCATCACTGGAGCGGTGATCCCACCACTGCTGTAGCCAACAAAATGCTGCAAACACTCTCTCTCTCTCTGGGTCTTGTATCGAGGTGGACTTTCTGGAAATGTGCATGCACTTGCCTTGGGGACTCCTTTGCTTCCCCAACTAGGGCAAACACTGCGGGCCCAGGGCCAGAGAAAACCTTGCAGGGAGTTCGATTTTACTTTTATTTTCCAAGAGCAACATGAATGGACCTTGCCTAATGGACAAGGAATAGCCCCTAAAAGACTGTGAGGTTCCCCAAGCAAGGAGATCCTGCCGCCCCGCTACTGGACACTGCACCCCTAGGGCAGGCGGTGGAGGCTAGAAGAGTTCAATAGAGGTCTGCCCCAAGTGCCCCGCCAGCCTCGGCTTCTCTCTCCTGGGGGGCTGTTGGCCACGAGTGTAGCTTTTCTTCCTATCCAACACCGCCACCTGCTGGCCCACTGAGACATTGCAGTTCCCAGGCGGCTAATCCTAGTAATTGTAGAAAACTGGTCTCTCAATCACTGGTTTGGAACCTAGAGATTCAGGTTTCTGTGATCATTTAGAAACAACTTATTTTTGCTTTATAAAAATCTTTTCAGAGGAAAAATGTAATCAAGTTAAGCTAAGGAATGTGTGTGTGTGTGTGTGTGTGTGTGTGTGTGTGTAGAACGAGAGAGAGAGAGAGAAAGAGAGAGTGGTGTAGAGAGCACGCAGCAGACATTCCTGGCAAGTGGGAACAGCGCATGTGGGAGGCAGCCCTGAGAAGGAATGAAACACAGCAAAACATGTAAAAGGACTCAGGAGATGGAGGCCAGACCAGATCAGCCGCTGGGCATTTTAGAAGGAACCACTTGCTTTTTGCAGTAACAATTGATATTCTAATTACAAGTTATTTGTACATTTTAACAAATCCTCTAACTTTGTCCATTACAGGGAAAAAAATTAATTAACATCACCACCATTAACTTAATTTGATTTGTTTGCCATTTACAATAAAACTGTTCTTTTTGAAACCTAGAATCAAGGATTTGACTTTTCAGTAGTTTAGACTGACCTCCACAAACTAATAGTCAGAGTTCCTCTCTGACATAGAAAACATTATCCCCCACCCAAAGATATCGTCGTGTAGTAAAATAAGTCTAAAACCTAAACTTGTATATTTTTCTTCTGCAAGAACCTTTCCAAAATACTCTGATTTGGGTCATCATTAATAAGGAGAGGAATAATGAGATTTAAGCCCTATTTGCCTCACAAGACTGTTATATAGGATAAATGAGATCGAATAAAGCCCAAAAAACATAGGAGATGCTCAATAAAAATTTGTTTCCTTCCTCACTGGGGCAGGAGTTTCTCTTCCTAGCCCCCACCTGTGCCCAGGCCTCCTCACCCCCACTGCACAGCCCTACAAGGTGCTCTAGGTGATGGGGCAGGGTCCTAGGGTCTGCCAGTTCTCATCTCCTCTAGCCCCTCGGCCAAGCAGGCAAGTGGGTAGCCCAGGGAGAGAGAGTGTGTGAATTAAGAAAGGGTAAGGAAAGCAAGGGACAAACACAACCTCATTTGAAATCAGGTACTGCCCGAAAAGAAACAAGGCGAGGACGTGAGGTGTTTCTGAGAGGTCAGGTGAAGGGGACCAATTTCCACAGCACCAAATACTTCACAAAGAGGCCCAGGGGGCCAGAGGGTCACAAACCCAGTGGTTCCTTAGGGAGGTGGGAATCTGGCAAGGAAAAAGCAGGGACTTTGGGCTCGGGCTTGACCAGTTGCCAGCTGTGTAGCCTTGTGCAGGGCACTAAACTCTTAGTTTCATTTTTCTCCAATGTAAAACAGAGAAGAAAATTCCTATATTCCTGCCCCATGACGTGGTAGGGATATAACAAACTAGCACATGAAAACCCCTCCCATTATGCCCTATTCCAAGGAAATGTTCAAAATGAGTTTATTTCCTTTGGGGAAAACCAGAAATCCCCAAGTGAAGCTGTATTAGTTTGCCAGAGGCTGCCTATGCAAAAATACCAGAAATGGGTTGGCTTTTATAATTTGGGGTAAAAGTTTATAGTTCCGAGGCTGAAAAAATGTCCAAATCAAGGTATCATCAGAGGTGCTTTCTCACCAAAGGGCAATCCTGGAGTCCTGCCACGTGGTGAGGCAAGATGGCGGGTCTGCCGGTCTCGCTCTCCTTTCTCCTCAAGCTCGTCTGTGGGTGATCAGACAGTCTCCCTGGGACTCATCTCCTTGAGCCTCTCTGGGCTTCTCTGTCTTTCTGCAGCTGTAGGGGAAGCTGGTGTCCTCTCTCACATGGTCAAAATGGCAGAACTCCCTTTTCTGTGTCTCTTCTCTTCCTCTTTTGTGAGTTTCCGCTTTCAATTCTCAGTTTATATAAGAGCCCAGCAAGTGGGTGGAGACCTAACCTGGCTCACACCTTACTGATGTAATCCAATCAAAGGACCTAAAGTTATCTAATCAAGTGATCTAATCAAACACCTCTAACTGAATTTAATGCAATCAAAGGGCCCCACACCCACAGGAATGGACTGGTTCAGGAAGAATCTTTTCTAGGATTCACAAAATTCAAACTGAAGCCCACACTCATTTCCAGACAGTACACCTTGGCACAAGAAACCTTGGTACAAGAGCCAGAGAGAGAGTGTGTTTGCAGCATTTGGTTGGCTACAGGAGTGGTGAGATCACTACTCCAGTGATTGGATATAAACTTCTATTTTTCCTGCAGCTGTGATCTTTCAAAAGTCTACAAAGGGAGGAAAGAAAACCTTCCTTAGATCCCCAGATCCAAGAAACAAAACGAAACTCTTGTTCCTTGGCCACCTCTTTAGGGGCAGGCATCCTTCCTGAAAGGCGTTATCTCAATGACCCCTTATTACCAAGCTCAGGAGTCAGGAAGAGCCTCACTGGACAGGCAAAGAAACTGAGGCTCAACATTGAGGATATAATCCAAGTTCAATAGCCAGGGACAGGGGCAGAATCTGGATTCTGACTCCCATACACCCTCCCTGTGTGATAGGAGAAAGTAGTAGGAATTTTGTCCATACTACCCTAGGACACCTACATGCAGTGCTTTCCAAATCAAGTGTGTAGGAAACACCTGGGGCTCTTGTAAAAATAAAATTCTGATTTGGGTGGGGCAAGAGACACGTACACATAAATCATCATGCCCTCCCCCACATAAATTACCCCAACTGTACCTGCAAACCCTCAGCCTCCAAACCAGGGGTTCTTAACCTTTTTTGTTCCATGGACCCTTTGCCAGTCAGGTGAAATCCATGGGCCCCTTACTAAGTCCACACTATCCTGTGTATTATTTAATATATCACACCCACACCAACACATCCCCACAAGAATAATGTTTTTTTGAATTTCAGTTCAAGCTCATGGACCCCTTGTTAAGAACCCCTGCTCCCAAACCCAATGGCAACTTTCTGCTTACGTTGTACCATTGCAGATTTCTTTGCTGAAAGGATTAAATTGCTCATGAAGGCTACACAGCTGGTAAGCCTTGGGGCTGCTGAGTCAGCCCAATAATGGAGCTGTGTCCTGGAGCATGGGCCACTAGCAGGAGTGTGCACTTGCCCCCTCGAACATTCACAGCACCGAGTGGCTCTGGAGGCCTCTGGCCACCCTATCCCAACTCCCTCTGATGTTGGATTGTGACCTTGGCTCACAGTGATTGTATTTCTCGACCCAGACCATGACTTCCCACTCCAATCAGCCTTCCTGGGGACCAGGCCCCAAATGCTGCCCCTACCTGCTGGGTTCCTACCCTACCTCACCAGCCCATCTTAGACCAAAAATCACTCTGGTAGTGTTAGTGGTTATGAGTTTGCTTCTTTAGTCAATCTGTACTTTTATTCCATAATCCAGCAGATTGTTTCTAGGTATCTAATGAAATTTGTGTAAATTCCAAATGGCTTTGATCTTATACAATGGAACTCAATTTATAAGTTGATTGAAAAAATAAGAACATTTTCCTCTTTGCTGTCTTTCTTGGGCTTGCATATACTTGGAAGAAAACTATTGGGCAAGGTGGGCTAACTGCTGAAACAGTCTCCAAATCTCAGTAGACTATTTCTCATCATACCACAGTCTGGTGCAGGTTGAGAGCACTGGGTGTGGGTTGGTGGCGGAAGGAGAAGCCCCTCTCCACTCAGTCATTGAGGGACCCAGGCACCTTCCCTCTCATGGTTCCACCAACCTCTCATGCCTCAGAGCCCTCCTCTTATCTAGCTGCTGATAAGACAAGAGATAAATTGTTGAAATTACACCGGAGGTTTTGAGGTCGGAACTGGAGGAGGTACGTATCAGTTCTCTCCATATTCTAGAACTCATGGCAAAGGATCCTGAGGAAGGAAGTCTAAAATCTTGTGGCCAGCAGGAAAGGGAACCAGTTTGGTGCACACCCAGTCGATACCAGCAGCCCTACTCTCCCCTCCCCCAAATTTAAAAACCCTAGAATTAGCATCCTGATCCAAGAAGGACCAGGCAGGCATCAAAGAAGGTCATCTCAAACAGCAGTGGAGATGCGCCTACCATGTGAATTCTCAAAGACTTTCCAAGGGGTGCGTAGACACAGGACACCTCAAATGACTCAATCTCTCAATGTTTAACTCTCTCCTAAAACGGATCTGCCTGAGAGCTGGTCTGCACGTGCACGCAGGTTTTCCTTTCCTATGTCACCTGTCTCACCACAGTCCTTCTCCCATGCTACGAAAGGAAGGCATGCCACAAAATATCAGTTGTGGAAGCCTGATTTAGTGGTTAATCAAGGCACCATAAGCCTCTCTAGTGCTTGCCTTCCTCTGTCTTGAACCTTTTTTGTGCAGAAAGAATTCCAGCATTGGATCGCCACATCCAGGCTCCCTTTGGTTGCTCTCAAGGGTTCCCTCCCAAGGCAATGGGCTCTTTGCTGATATGTGGAAGATGGAGGCAATGAAGTCACCCACAGCCTCATTCTATAAGATGACAAAAGAAAGAAGAAAAAACGAATGTTTCTATTTCCCAAAGTAGCGAATGACTAACGTGTAATTTATAATCATGTGAAGCATCTAGGCAAACCTTTCTGGTATACACACACACAACATTAAGAAAGCAAATCACTCTGATGCCTGGGTTATAAATCCTCCTTCAAGTCAAGTAGTTTCCAATTCTTCACTTACAACATAATTGAAATAGGACTTATTTAAGCTGTCAGAATAAATATTTGGTAGTAGATTACCATGTGCTTTTTGTTGGCACATTACCCACAGAGAGTCTAAAGATTTAAGGAGCATTGCTATAATAAACCTTCTTCCACTTTCATATCCTTATTTATGTGATTCAGTTTTCTCAGAGCTAAAAAGGAAACATTGTCTTGTTCTAACAGAAAATAATACTCATCTATGGATCCATGAACTAATTTAGGGGGAAAAAAAATCCCTATTTCATTAAGAGGTGTATTTCCATCGAAATTGTACTCTAATGTTTATTAATTTGCTTATCAAAATTTATAATATAATTACAGGTACTTTGTTCTAATCATAATTCAACATAATCCTTATAATTAAGGATAGTGCCCCACAGATTCTGTGATTAAGGTATCTTTTAGCCACAGATTTTGTGGTGCTCTATCTTTATTTTATCTTTTATTTTTATCTTTTTAAAAAATATTTCCTTGATATTATTTATAAGAAATCTAGAGTGTGTACATGAGATGATGATAACCAGATTACCTTGCTTTATCTTAATTTTGTCTCTCTTAAGTTCTACATTATATATCTTAATTAATCAGTTTTCAGCCCTTTACCACATTTTAATTCCATATTTTTAATCTTCAAGTTTTAGCCTTTCCTGCTTTCAAATACATTCATCTATTTAATTATGTTTAGTTTTTATTCTTCTCTTTTATTAATAAGGTTTCTCAGGTTATTTTACTTCATTTTTCTCTAAGTTTTATCTACTATGTTTTCAACTACTTCACACATTTTTTAAATTTTAATTTCAAGGATATCTTCAAATATCTGTACCCATTGTCATCTTCTTTAACATTCTTCTAACCAGGCTCTGGTAACCGGTTTCACACCAGCCTGCAGACTACCTCCCTGCCGCACGATGGGTGTCTTCCATCTTGGCAGTCGCACATACACTATCCTGATAAGCGGCTCATTATCAGGGCCAAGAAGAAATGGGCTTTGCTAGGTAGGGATGAAGAGAAGCTTGGGATGGCTGGAGTGGCTGCCATCTGGGCTGGGAAATGGCTGCAGATGATATCTGAGGGGGAGGCAGGGGTCAGTTCACAGCTCCTCCTATAGCATCCCCTGAGCTAACAACTCTAGTCTCAGAACACTTTACTCACTGCCCAGTTACAGCCTCCATTGCATTGTCGGGGGGTTATTTGTTCATAAAGCTGTCTCCCCACTAGAGGAGCTCCTAGATGTTCATAACCCGCTGCATTCCCAGACCTAGCAGGGCCAAGGGATTCAGGGACTAGCACTGAATGAAAGACTGAGTGAATGGTATGCAAAGCCTGGAACAAGAGGCATGAACAAAGAAAATGAAAAGGGCGTGGGTTATTTATTTGTGGACACCGAGAGCACACGTCCTCCACATCCTGTCCTAAGAAAACAAAATAGGAACAAACCTACCCATGGGACTTCGGTTTGCTCAAGACAGTCCCGAGGCCGGCGCTCTGCCGCTATCAATGCGTGCTCCACATGACCGGATAGTCCGATGCCTTCTTAAGGTCTTATTTACTGATGACTCTTTAGAACTGCAGTTTCTGTTCTTTTAATAAGTACAAGCTTCTCACGAGTTAGGACTTTAGAATTACGTTTTGACTGAATTCAAGCAGCACTTACCAATTTTTCATCACAGAAACACTGCATTGGCATGAGGTTCGTTCAGAGATCTGTGCTGTTGTCGACATTCTTGAACCTTAATAACCCAGAACCCACTTAGACCACGAGAAGTAATGCTGAGGGCAGGTGGGCTGTGGACATTTGGAAATTATTCAGTGTGGTCCTCCTGAAACTTCCTGCTGTGACTCAAACCTTCTGAGCTCCCGACCAGCAAATCAAAGTGCTCATTGTGAGTTTTATAAACCCTACCTATGCAAAACTGAATAAGTGATTTCCATTATGTCCCAGTATGCTCTCTTTTTGCCCCCTCCCCAGTGTGTCCTTCATACCACTAGCTAGTACCTTCATCTACATTGACTCAGGCACAAACCCCAAGTTCTGCTGATTCAACATCGCAAATTCACATCAAATCCCCCCATCTCTCTATTTCCAGTGCCGCCTCCTAGTCTAGTCTCAGTTCGTGCCAACCTCTATGTTCTCCCTGTTGGCCTCTTAGTTTTCTCTCTTTACCCCTTCCAACCCATTCTTCATCTGGCAGAAACAGTGATCTTTCTAAAATACAAATTTTTTCCTGTTGGATCCCTGCTAGATAAAAATTTGAACCTGCCCATTGCACTTAAAAGCAAGTCCACAATCCTCTATAAAGCACTACACGATGTAGCCCTTGCCTATCCTGAGAGGTTCATCTCAGGCCAGCCTCCCACCTGTTCACTGTGCTCCTACAATATGGGCCCTTTTCCAGTTCATCAAATGTAGGCGCCTTGTTCGTGCTCTTCCTCGTCCTTAGAAGGTACCCCTATCCACTCTACAATTCTGTGATTCCTGCGAGAGACTCCCCTCCTGCAGCAGTTCAGATGAAGGGAGTTGACAGGAGTGTAAGAAGAAATGACAGAAGGATGGGGGTCAACGAGTGAAGTCATAAGATCACATCAGCACTGAACATTTGATTGGAGAATGCAGTGCACACACACGCACACATGCGCACATGCACGTGCACACAACCAATTCTGATCTGAAAAAAGTAACACTTATGTATAAGCATTGCACTGAAACTTCAGGGAAGCAAGGTCTTTTACTTTGTTAAGAATTGGTTTCAAGTGTAGCACCAGCAAGCAATAGTAGGTCCCAAGAAGTCAGCCCAGGGCTGGGGCAGTGGTTCAGTCACATAGTCATGGACCCAGGCCCTTTCTTTCTGTTCCACTACATTCAGCATGTTGGATTTCATTTTCATGCTTGTTATCACCTCATGGACCCAAAATGGCTGCTGCACCTCCATGCTCAAGTAAGCACTCTAGATAGGACCAAGAAGGAACTGGGAATAGGCAGCCCTACACTTCATGAGCCAATATTACGTCACATAGTCATCCCTATATGTAAGAAAACTAGGAAATTGAGAGTTTAGCTTCTACAGCTTCTCTAGAAGAAACAGGCAAGGGTGGAAGGACTTAGAAATGGAGTTTGGGTCAGTATGCTAACACACTAGGGATAATAAATAGAAATTAATGGTGCTGTAGCCATTGTTATTCACCTTTATATATGAAATGTCACAGATATTGTCTTTTACTTAGAGTTCTGCCTTTATTATATTTCCTAGGATTTCTACAGTTTATCTATTTCCCCCAACTCTATTTTCTTCACAGTTTAAGTTTTCCTAATCTGTATATATTTTTACAATTCAAGAACCTAAGCCCAGTGTTTGATAGAGTGACAAACACAGACCAAAAAAACAATAATGACACTATTGTCAAAAAGATAATGGCATTCTCTGCCTGCCCTTTTAAATTCTAAGAAGATTCAACATTCATCCAGCTAAAAACTTTCATCATTAAAGATTGCCCGGAACTCAGCAAGTGGCTTGTGCCTCTAAAATCCACCAGGTGGCAGTGTAGTACAAGAAATGAATGTGATCTGGTCATGTTCGCTCAGTAGTCACAGGACTCCATCAAATTAAATAAATCAATGTAATTTCTAAGTGTGTCCCTTACGCAAGTCCTTGTGCCGCTGATTCATCATGGCTTCAATCTCTTTTCCAGAAACGATCAAGGCATGATGCACTTTAGTGACACCCATTTTATTTGGCTAACATTTGAATCCATTTCAGATGGGAGACTGTTTATTGAAAACACAGCTGTGCTAAGGAACGTCACCCAAGGCATTTGCAGCCTATTTTTGGAAATGGTGTGATCACACCCTGATATTTGTTTCCAAAATTCTGGATCGTTTTGGGTCTCCCATGGGCAGAATGTTAGAGGGTCAGAAATCCAAATGGCCTAGACAAACTATGTACAAGGCTGCAGCTCTAAGGTTGGGGGCTGAATTCCTTTCCTCTCTTGGAACTTTGAGTCTTAAAAGATATAGCAGAGACATAGGAGCGGCAAAGTCGTTTTAGACACTTCAGTCTTTAAATATATATTCATTTCTAATCAACTGAGATTTGACATATGAAGAGATGTTTAACCAGCACAGCAGAGCACTCGGGTAAAGGCAAAGCTAGGTTACAGCTTCGTGAGAAATTGATTTTAACAGAGTGAAGACTCCCGTGGATTGGAATCAATTGCCTAAAGCTCTGCACCAGGGAAGTTTCTGGGCTTAGTGAGAAAAGGTGCAGTGATTATTTAGTGATTCCACCAGAAGTGCAGAGATGAGCTGTGGCGATACATTTGCCACGTGCTTACACATTTTCTGCTCCTCTCCGGCTACCACTTGACACCTCCTCCGGCCACTACATTTTTGAGGCTCTATTTTGTATAAAGCACTGCATCGGTTGCCATGCAGGATACACATATGAAAAGGAAATAGATTGTCCCTGTTCTCCAGGAGAATGATAACAGCACAGGGAAAAATAAGATCAATGTGATTTGTGGCAGAATCACTCAATTGTCATAAAGAAGTAAAAATAGAACATAGTGAGTCCTAACCAGGGCCAAAGACCACTTATAGTTGGGGAGATCAGGGCCTATGTCCCAGAAAGGTGAAATTTCATTCTTGAAGAATGATGAAGATTTCTGCAGAAAGAGTGGATGTTGAAGGAATTCCATAAAAGCAGGTTTGTGTGAACAAAAATGAGAACAGACCTGGCTTAGTCAGGAGGCAGCTACATATGAAGGTGGATGGGTGAACGGTGCAGGAGGTGATAGATGTTACTTCATGGGGAAGCTTGTCCTATGGAAAAGGCATACTTAATATATTCCCCACATATTTTACCTCATTAACCAGAACCTCCTGGTGATCTCTATGTGCTGTTATGCTTAGAATACTTGAATTCGGATCAAATTTTTTGGAAATTATTTGCTCTCTTTATGCTGAGCAGCGTTGGGGGTGTGGGGAGGGGCTGAGGAGAGCTTGTGCATGAAGCAGCAGCACTGGGGTCTCTCTGTGAACACGTCAGTGCTAATGGACAGGGGCTGTGTCTCATCTGCCAGAGGCCCCCTGGATGAACCACAGGCCACGAATTTCTCCGACTCAGGGACTTGTTCTTTATGTCCCTCTTGACAAAGACTCTGCCACTGGTCATTGGAAGTGTTTTTTCTCTGGTGCTGGGAAGAAATGTCACCTCTTGCAATGGAAGGCTATGCTTCCTAAGGATGGAACCTGGAGCTGGTAGCGAATTCCAGAGGTGTATCAGTGACGAAACATAAAGACTGATTTGGGGGAAGATAAAAAGTCAATGACTTTGCTTCCGCTTACATAAAGTATCTAGAACAGGAAAACTTATAGAGACAGAGTAGATGGAGGCTTGAGGGAGGGAAAATTGGGTGGAATTCTTGCTTAATGGATACAGATCTTCTGTAGGATGTGATGAAAAAGTGTTGATAATGGTTGGTGGTGATTGTTTGCACAACATTGTGAATGTAATACTATTCAGTTGTACACACGATAGAGGTTAAAATGGGAACATTTGTGTTGGATATATGTTACTGCAACAACTATTTTTAATCAATGACCCTGAGAACGGGTGACAAGAAAAATGGTGGCAATAATAGATATAAAGAAATCAGGAAGAGGATAGTCTGGGAGTTGCGGAAGTGTTTGGGAGGAAGCTTATGGTACCTTCAAAACATTCAGAGTAACAAGTCCAGCAGGTAGTTGGGATTGCAGATGTAGGCTTCAGAGAGTGATAGGGATTTATAGGTTTAGAAGTCAAGCTGATGGAGATGGTGGTTAAAACTCTGAGAAAAGATACAGTTTAGAGGAATGAAACTGAGAAAGAGATAAAGCGGCAGCTAAGGGCATGACTTGGGGGAGGAGAAATGGCAGGCACCAGCAAAGCAGAGAAGTAAGGGGCAAGAGAAATCAGGAAGATGCAGTGCTCTCAGGCAAACGATGGAGGTTTCTAAATGAAATGGTGTAGCCAACAATGTGAAAGGCAGAGGGTGCAAGGGGAAATGGGCCTGTGGAAATGGCATTGTGCTCAGGCAGTTTGGGTATCTGTCCCTTTAGTGGCTGGATATCATTGCTGATTTTCCATGAAAAGCAAATGCAAGCATATTTTGGCAGTGGAAATAGAATATGGTTCAGTGGTGGAGAATAAGGTTTTAAAGAGGAGAAGAGATATGACTTCTTCTGAGACATCAGAGAAGAGTAAGAGGACGGTAGAGTCAGATATCACAGAGGTGGGAAGCAAAATAATTAGGGAATATTTCCCCCCCATATGGACTGTGTTTTCTTAATGCCTTGATGGAGAGGACAGAGAACAGAAAGCAGGAAGTTGAGGCAAGAGCCATCCTTTTGGATTATCTCATGAGCGATGTGGCAGATGAATTCAATGAGCAATGGTCCACGGGAGACTGAGGTACAGGTGTGTGAGTGATTGTGTTAGCTCAGTTGTAGGGCTTCTCCTAGCAATGTTTCCTGACATGATTTTAACACAGGGCACTACCCCGGTCCAAGGTGGGGAGGGAAACAAGAGTTTGGTGTGTTGGAAAGGATCATGCAAATGTTGCTGGTCCTTGATTCCATGTTGGAACGACAGGAGCCTGGTTGAAAGACAGAAGAGTCATGAGACTGGTGAGCAGGCTCAACAAAGATGCACAAGTGAAGTCTGTGGGAGCAACATGATGTTATGGGATAAATGCATAGCATGACAAAGGGCCTGCAATGGAATCTCCCCTCTACCTTTTCTTACTAGCTCTGCAAATTCAGCAGACAATTGAACTCTTCTGAGCCTCAATTTATTACTAAGCATAAGATGATAATTCTTCCCACACAGCAATATCAGAGGAGTTAAATATATTAGTATATATTAAAGATCTTAGAATCTAGTGGGTTCTCAAAGATAGACTTCATTTTAAAATCTATTATGCTAAAGTCGTGTTTCATAATTTCAACTTTTCAACAGCTCTTATTGGACAAATGTGTCTCTGTTTTCAAGTTTACTCAGTATATTTTTACCATTGTGTTAAAGTCTGGGTTCTTCCTTTATCCGGTGAGTCATAAGCCATGCTGTTAAATGGGCAATAATTATAAATTAATTATTTCCATAACGTCAGATTTTCAGTCAAGGGGCTTCTGTAAGCACAGGCCAGCTGACCGTCTTACTCAGTTGTACGAAACAAAGCATGTCATGGAAAATTCTCAGACAATCCAAGATGAACATTAAAATATACAGGCGAGAAGAGTGTTCAATAGTTATTTGTCACTTATTATTCCAGAAGGAAATTTTTCATGTCCTTTGAGCATAACAAAAGTTAAGTGAATGCTCATAAGTCTCGTAGATTAGAGTGCCAGCAGAGACCCGCTTTCTCTGCCTGATCCCACGGGGCCTTCTCTCGCCTCAGCTGGCCTTGCAGTGGGCACCTGGGGCTCTGCTCAAGGAGGAACCTTCAGCTCAAGTCTTTAGCCCTTAACCCGCCCCAGGCCCCCAGCCCTAGGTTCTGTTCTAACCTAATTTGATAGACTCCCACTAAAGCAAGATGTTGGCTCAACAGGATTTTTTTTTACTTGGAAATGGATCAAAAATATATATATAATTGATGAAAGGAAGTTGGCAGCCAATGGAGAAACAAATTCAAACCTTGTGGATGAATAAGTGGCCTTCCATCTGTTTTAGGAACAGTAATTTGGATGGAAATCCTAGACTTGAAACTCAGTGTTTATCAACCATCTCCACGGCCTTCCCCTGTTCCGCAGGGGATTCCACAGCATTGCAATGGCAGTAAGCTCATGAAAGTGCTCGCCAGAGGGCTTAACTGTCCTGTGGTAGGAAGTAGTAATGGAAGGGAATTAGCTTTCTCTGAGCCCCTTTAGGGGAGAGTCCCTGTGCTACCCTTGTGAGATCGGTATTATAACTAGATGGACAAAACCAGCACAAAACAGAACTGGGGACTTACTCTAGCAGCGGGGGAAAACATTTTATACTGCTCTTTTCTTATAGGATCTGGTGGGGGAGACATCTTACCAAAGAAATGAATCGTGTTAGAGAGAAAAACTGTCATTTCGAAGCTTCCTTCTGTTGATCCTTTATGCTTACAGGAGGGGATCCAGAGGAAATGCCCTTTGTTTCTCGGTTCGGTAGAGCAAGGTCATAGCTTTGAAATGGCCTGTGCTTGTGTGGTGTGGGGGGCAGGAGATGCTCTGCTCTGCACATTCACAGGAATTTGAGGATCCAAATTTTGTTCTGTTGTTTTTAAAGTATGTGTTATTTCACTGGAATGATTTCTTTTGAAAAATATCCTATCTTTAATATACCAATAATTTAAGGGAAAATTCTCTTTTTTTAATAAAGGAAGGTAGAGTATTGGAAAAGGAAAAAAACAAACAAACCTGCTCTGTTATTTGCTATGGTTTCTTCCTTAGCCTTGGGCAGAACAACAACAACAATAATAATAAAACCCTGGGAAGCGGGTGTGGCTCAATCGATAGAGCTCCCGTTTACCATATGGGAGGCCCCGGATTCGCTTCCCGGGGCCTCCTTGTGAGGGCAGGCCGGCCCGCGCGGCGCGGTGGGCTGATGCAGCAAGACCTTGCAGCAAGGGGGAGATAAGCAGACACAGAAAAAACACACAGCAAATGGACACAGCAAATACAAGCAGCAAGGGGGGGATAAATAAATAAATCTTTAAAAATAATAATAATAATAATAATAAAACCCCAAAGAGGGAGGAGAAAGGTCTTGGTAGAAGAAAAAGTCCAAGAAGATAGAGGCAAATCCTAAGGAAGACATAGGCAGTGAGAAATCCTGGGACAGTAGCTAGTATTTTGTTGCTGTTGAAATTTTAACTTAAGTAGTTGCTCCTACTGTGCTGTCATCCTAGGCCTTTAAAAAAAATCTGTTCTAGATAGTAGATTTGTGCTACTGGAGCTTTGGGCAAATAAAGGAATTGGGTATGAGGGTGAAATGTTAATTAGGAACAGAATAAAGGACAGCAGTTACAGGAAATGAGCGGCAGGCAGGAGGTCCGGGAGTCAGAGGGAGTGGAGCCAGAGCAAGAGGTGACCATGGTAGACAGAGGCTGGACAACTCCAGAGGTGTGGGGACATGGAAAAGGGGACATGGGAGGGGCGGGAAATTAGGTGCCCTACTGAACGTAGGCATGCACACTGAAAACCAAAGCTCAGGGTGACGCAGAAACCGGGAGCCTCTGGGAACAGCTAGGTGGGTATGGCGTGGTTAAATTATTAATCCCTTTTAACCCAAGTTGAAGGGAATAAAAAATCTGCCCATTCTTTAACTCAGAAGCCTCACTTCGTTTAACCCCACTCCACTCTCTCTCCAAATAATAATAGCTAATATAGATTGATTCCTTACTGTATGTCCTGTGCTACGCTGAATTAGGTTATTATTGTTAAACTTATTGGACAGCTGAGAAAACTAAAGTTTAGAGAAATTACAAAACTTGGTAAAGATCACAGAGAACAAACAAAAGGCAGAACCAGGACTTAATTATAGGTCTGAGTTTTTTTTAACTCCAAAGTCCCAGTTCTTAACCATAGCTATAGCACCTAGCCTGGAATGACATAAACCAAGTGTGATAACACTCGAATTCACTCACTGATTAGATGCTAGTGTTGGTTACTCAGATCAACAAATTAGTGGTGGAGGGAAGAGAAGGTTTCAAAAAAAGCTACCACTGGCATAATCAGCAAACAAAATGTAAAGCCTAAGTTATATTATTCATCTTGACAAGACATTCAGGACTGAATAGTGTCAATGTTATGGGAAAATCCAACTCTTCTCAAATGAATCCCAGAATTCCAGAGAAGGAAAAAGATGACGCGCATACAGAAAGTCTTTTAAAAGCATCTTTTAATTTGCTGTAAGAATATAATCTGGCATTTCTATACAATCCATCATGCAAAAGATATGGTAGGCATTTTACAAACAATGCAGAATCTCAACATCTGTACATTTGCCAAGGTACAAGCCAAGGTTAAAAAATAACATCTTGGGACAAAAGAATACGGAAGGAGCCAACTTTCTTCTCCAGGATCATGGCTTCTAACACCAAGAAGCACAGCCACAGGAAACCTTTAAGGCTTAAGGTATTGAACGATGGATGAGTAACATCATTTGTGGGTTGACCCACTGGGCAACAGAGTCATTACCCCATGGGAAGTTTCCTTGTGTGGCCAGGGGTCTGTGCGGCAAGCACTAAGGAGTCTACAAATAGGTAGAAATTGCCTGTCGACTTAACCTAACTCAGGTAGAACAGACCTGCTTGTAGAAGAGCCTTCTTGCCCAGGCACCAGGCAGGGAGCTAAAAATTACAATTGCTTCCCTAAGAAAAGTCACAGTGATTTTTCTTTTATATATAGATATATATATAGTAATTAAATTTCCCTGAAATACCATCATAAAGCACTTTATAAATAAATTTCTCAATAGTATGAAGGGCACTAAACTCTGGAGCTGACTCAACTTAGAAATGAACTGTGGGAAACAAGAGGAGAGGACATTAAATCCTTTAAAATCAAGCCCCAAAGGATATGGCCATCAAGGCACAGCTCCTTCTTTGTGGGGCTGTCCTGGAGAGTTCGTCCTGGGTGTGAATCCCCCTACACCTAATATTTGCCAGGCTCAGCACTAACACTCAGAATGTACATGAACATTAATCTTCATCACAAAAATTCAGAGGAGGTATTGTGAATCCCACTCTCTAGCTGAGCAAACTGAGGCTTTTAAAGTTTCTACCACTAGACTGACAACCTGCAAAGAAGTTTTATCCAGGACGAGGATTGCAGATCAGACCTACATGGCGACAAGCCTAGATTTTTGCACTGTGCCAGGCTGTTTCTTGGGGATCAAAGACTGTTTCTGGCCTTGAACCTTGCTGTTTCCATGATGTCAGTCCCCAAGTAAAACCTCTCCAGAGAGACACAGGAGGGCTAAATATGCCACCATGAAGAGAGGTGAGTTAGGGAACCTTCTATTCCACCAACAGCTGTGAAATCACTGGGACTCCAAAGGGCCTTGGGTTTGTGGCCTGTTAGGCCTGAAATTTAACATAAAAGCATCTCCAACCTTATGGAGAAAATCTGGAAATAAGAAATTCAAACTAGGTTCAGCATTTTTTAACACTCTCCTGCCCCAGGACCACAAGACCAAGTCAACATTTGCTGGGGTGAATCTCACACCTGGAATCTCTGAGGCATGGGCATTCCATTGATTTCTAGCATTTTCTACCATGGGTGGAAGTGAAGGATCAGAGAGAAGCTGAGCCAAAATGCAACTCCTGCAAATTCTTAATTCTGTAAAGGTACAAAAAGGCTATCGGGCATAAGGTATGGGAGGAGAACCAGAAGGGCCTTCTTTAAAACAAAAAACAAAAAAACTTGGATCTGCTTTGTGAAGCCTGAGTTCAGAAATAACCATGAATCTCAGCAGAGTTGCAACCAAATCCAACTCTCCAGTTCATTGGGCTCACCCAGGACAACTAATAAAAGGATGATGATGGACAACGCCCATCCAAAAATGAGAGAGTATCTACAACTGCAAGCAAGACAGTTCCATCCATCTGCCCCATGGGATCCAAGCCCCTCTCAATTGGAAGCAGAGTGGGCATCACCATCCCCAAATCCTCAAGATAGAGGAACAAATAAATAAAAGGGCAGAATGCAACTATGGACTAAAGTAGACATTATTATTCTAGTAATGGAAGAACTTGTAACATTGCTATAAAGACAATGTGTTTAATATGCGTTCATCAATTGTAACCAATGTACCACATTAATGAAAGATGTTGTAAATGGGGGAAAATGTGGGAAGGGAAGGGGATAGGGTATATGGGAATCCCCTATATTTTCAATGTAACATTTATGTAATCAAAAGTTCCTCTAAAAATAAAGAAAAAAATTTAATGAAAAAACAAAAGAAATAACCATGAAAATAACAACTCATTGGTCTTCCCTTCCCTCTAAGATTGTGTAATTCAGAAACACAATTTTTATTTGAATGCATTTTCTTTCAAAGTTACATATGTACTTGAATTTTAAATAAGTATATTTAAAATTGGGAAAAGTGTTCTAAGAAGTGCATTTCTTAAAATGATGATTATTACACCAATATTCTTATTGGGGCAAGTCAACTTCCAGGAATGAGAAATAGTAGCAATGAGCTGAATTTCATTTTTTCTATAGAGGTTGCATCATTTTAATTTTGGTCCAATTTAGACTTTGAAAGACCTATTCCAATAAAAGCCAAAAGAGAAAACCCTCTTATTGGTTTTCTGCCCGACTCCGGATTAACTCCAAATCCAGTGATTGATGAGTTTATAACAGAACTAAAGATGGGAACTCACATATGTCTTCACTTCGCCATGGTGGAGTCAGCCATGATGATACCAGCACTAAGGGCCCATGGGTCTTGGAGGGGTCACCCACCTGGGCTGCTGAGTGCCAAGAGGCAGATAGGTGGGTCTCTCCCTCCCTCTCTCTCTCCTTTTCCATTGACCTATTTTCTATTCCAGTTATGTGAGATGTTCTGAATCTTTTTCATTTTGATCCTCTGGTCCAGCATCTTGTACCTTGCAGGGTGCTCATCGGTTTTCTTTGGAACTGAAGGTGCATAGGAGCTGGAGGCATAAGCAGGGCGTTTAAAATGGCGCAAAGGAGGCTTGATGACTGGAGGCCATGGAAAGGAAGACAGACAACGTTAGCCTCACAAGTGACATGGCATCACCTAAACACCCTGGACAAGTTCCTCTTCCCTAGACCTGTCTGTTTCCTCCAAAACCAAGAAACAGAGTCAGACTCTCACGGGGGGCCTTACTGCAGATAGATGAATGAACACATTATCATCTCAGTCATTCACTTTAAATAAATAAAGACAAGAAATTCCTAGATATAGACCATGCTGGCCCCAGGACATGAAGGTTCTTTGACAATGTACGGATGAGATTAAGGCAGTGTGAGGGAGCAGTGGGATCACTAGTGGGAACAAAAAAAGGCAAACAGAGGAGAGCAGAGCTGCATCATTAGCATTTGGCACTGCATGTAAGCTTTTAGAGTTGGAAAGTGGCAAGCAAAACTGAAGTGCTAATAAGTACAGCATTGAGAAATTATTTACAAAACACATATCTGATAAAAACGATGTCTCCAAAGTATATAAAGAATGCTTAAAACTCAACAATAAAAAATCAGACAACCCATTTCTTAGAAAATGGGCAAAAGATCTGAACAGACACCTCCCAAAGAAGATATATAGCTGGCAAATATACAAAAAGATGATCAACATCATTTCTTATTAGGGATTGCAAATTAAAATAACAATGCAATACCACTACACACCTATTAGAATGGCTAAAATTCCAAGCATCAACAGTACCAAATGTTGGTAAGGATGCTGAGTAGCAGGAGCTCTCATTCATTCTTGGAGGGCACGCAAAATGTTACAGTGACTGTAGAAATAGTTTGGCAGTTTCTTATAAAACTAAACATAGTCTCACTGTATAACCCAGTACTTGTACACATATGTATTTATCCAACTGATATGAAAACTTATGTCTACACAAAACACTACACATGAATTTTTATAGCAGTTTTATTCATAATCACCAAAACTTGGAAGCAACCAAGATGTCCTTCAGTAGCTGAATGGATAAAGAAATTGAGATACATCCATACAATGAAATATTATTCATCAATAAAAATAAATGAGCTATCCAGCCATGCCAAGACATGGATGAGTCATAAGTGCAAACTGCAAAGTGGAAGAAGCCAGTCTGAGGGCTACTTATACTGTATAAAAAGTGTACAATTTCCATTCTGGAAAGGAAAGACTATAGAGATGATAAAAGATGAGTGATTGCCAGGAGTTGAGTGGCGGAAGGAGAAGATTGAGTAAGTAAAGTACAGGAGATTTTTAGAGCATTAAAGCTATTATAATATAGTCAAATTGTGGATACACGACACTACGTATTTGTCAAAACCCAAATTAATTTATAGCAAAAGAGTGACTCTTAATGTATGCAAACACACACAAAAAAATCATTTAGGTGGTCTGGGGATCTCAGGAAGAAATGCAGAATGTAATGAAACAATGTAAGTGAGTGACAAATGTATGAAACAATCTCACCCAAGGGGAAGGGGGTGGATGGAGAAGATGCTGACTTAAGTACCTCTGAAAATGAGTGGAGTCTATGAGAATAAAGGTAAAAGAGACAGTATACAATTATGATACTTTCATTGATAAAGTTGTTTTCCACAGGGCTACAGGTTAACAATTCTGACACTGCTACACAGTACACATAACTAGAATTGAACAAGTAAGTAAGTGGATGGTGAATGGTGGGAGGGAGGTTTCTCTCTGTTGAAGCAAGAGGAGGAGGAGGCTAGAATAGTCTCATGGTAATGGATTAGAGCTGCAGACATCAGTATGAACCCATGTTTAGCTTACTACAGATACAGGTGGTTACATATAGAGCTATCTATAGATATGTATATTTACAGGGGTTAGTTTACAGTCATATATTTCCTTGCTCTATCAGCTGAGAGGGCCTAGTAGCAATGAGCATACCTAATAACCAGCTCTTGGTATCTAGCACCATTCTCCAATAAAAGGAACCAAGCCTCCTCGTAGAAATGGCTGTTTTTAGGACTAGGTCAGAAAATATACAAGATGAGCATGGAACATCTTGAAGTGCCATAAGAAAGTGCTCAAAAAACAAAACAAAAGAAAATCCCACAATGAGGGGACATAGGAGCCAAGTGAAAGAGCTCCCAAGACCAATGCAAGAATGACTTGAGCAACAAAATAAAGTAGTCTTGAATTAAAACCTAAAGTATAAAGCAATTATTCACAAGTCCACATTGGTGTAAATAAATGATTGGATAAGTAAATAACTGTGGGAGAAGAGACTAATCTCCTATACAGAGGAATCCAAATAATTTCCCTTTAGCGTAACTGTAGTGTAGGCTGCGTACAGTAATGTCCTTCCACCGAGTATAGTATGGAAAGAGGACAAACCTGGCAAACATGACCTCAGCCAGGAGACCAAGGTCAACATCGATAATGATGTCATGTTGGCAGTAGGTACCTTGATACAATGCGATAAAAAGCGCACTTTACCTCTGTGATCTTACTCCCCCAAAATACATACCCCCCAGTCCAATAACAAGAAACTCATTAGACAAATCCCAGTTGAGGGGCATTCTGTAAACTACCTAACCGGTACTCCTCAAAACTACCAAGGTCATCAGTGCAAGGATAGTCAGGGAAACTGTTGCAGCCAAGAGGAGCCTAAGGAGCCATCCTAGGAAATGAAATGTGGTATCCTGGATGGGATCCCAGGCCTGAAAAAAAGGATATTAGGTAAAAACTAAGGGAATCTGAGAAAAGCATGCAACTTAGTTAATAATAACAAATTTTAAAGTGCATTGTTTAACCTGCAGCTCTGTAAACACAAGAAAGTAAAGTACTGATTGGTTCTTCTAATTGATTCTACTCTGCCCTCCTGTACCCGCACAACCTGCCAGTTCTACTTCTTCTTCTTCTTCATCCTGCTGGAAAGTGTTCAGTCAGTGAGACAACATAAAAGCAAATAAAGGTAAAAACAGGTTGATTAAGGGATAAAAATAAAAAAAAAAGATTAGAGATAATAGGTAAAGGGTGTGAAGGAGCAAAGCTGTTGCAGAGTGATTGCCCCAAATGGAGGCTGACCCTTAAGTGTTTGCAGGGCATGTGGGACACAAGTGGATTGACTTGAAGGGTCACGATTGGGAGGAGGGGTTAGATCTAGTAGATCATCGAGGCTGCCCAGGTGAAAAAGCAGCTTTGCAAAACTCTTCCCCAAACAGGGAAATACACGGTGTTTATGATCAAGGGTGTTTACCAGAGCTCTGTTTATAATAGCAAAAGATTAGAAGCAATTTAAATAGACAATTCTAGGGACAATTGGTTAAACAAATGCTGGTACATTTTCAAAATATATTACTGTGATGCTGTGGAAAAGTGATACAGATGTCTATTAATATACATAGAGGCTCATGTAATATTGTTAAATGAAAAGAACACAGGTGAATATAATCTCCTTAATATAAAAATATATAAATGCATGCATAGGAAAATCTGGAAGAACATGCATTTAAATCACAGCAGGGGTTATCTCTGAGTAGTATAAATACAGCTATTTTATTTCTTTTTGGTTGTTTATACTTGTTATTTTTTTCTGTGATTATCAGGTTTAGTTATGTAACTTTTAAAAAAGAAAACATTCTACTGAAATTTTCTCCTATAAAATCATATATCAGAGCTACATTACAACGTCATACATAAGAAAGAGAAAGTTAGTAAAGCTGAATTCACTTTGGGCTTTCATACTAAATATCTCAGAAAGTCCACAGCTGAGTACACTTTTCACAGCCAAGATATTAACATTCATTCGTTGACAGCATCTACTGTGTGCTGCTGATACAGCAGTGAACAAAACGGATGAAAAACCCTGCTCTCACGGGATTTCCATTCAAGTATCATCCTCTGAAAGTTGAAGCTTGCGTACAGAAGAAAGGAATAGTCAAGTATAAGTGATGCAATTGCTACAAGTTCCTTAATAACCATGCCGTCTTTACCTTTAACATGTAGTAGAGACTTTCAGCAAATGGTCCTTGTAGTGATATAAAATGTATGCCAAAAAAGAGGGATTTTTAAAAAAAGATATCAGAGTGCTTAATTCTGTTTCTTAGGGTAAACAAGTGCTCATGGCACAAAACACTCTAGGACAAATATAAAAACAGTTCTGTTTCCCTAGAGAATGGAGTGGAGGCAAGAGAGGGTTTCCGATTAAAAGCTGATTGCTGCAAACGTATGGGCTAGCTGATTTATTGTTCTTCAAGCCACAGCCCTTCTCCATATTCATTCCATTTTTGCTACTCAGCATGACCCCAGCCAAAGTATTATTGAATTTCCCACTTCTCAGCATGAAGAAACATTTACCGTTTGCTGGAATTCTGATTGTCAGAACAAAAACTCTCCTTGCCACTGGAGTCGCTGCAAATAGAGTTGAACCCGCTGATAGAAAGAGGCTCCCAACCGAGATTGTGGAAATATGTATATGCCTGCTGTCACCCTAACTCAAAACGTGGAAAAAAGGAAGGAGTCATGAAGCGCTGTTTTATATGCATTCGCTGCCTTTCTCCCTCTGCAGGGGAATGTGATTTGATGACAGGGCCAAATAGCAGAGTCAGGGAGAAGGACACCGTCGTGACTTTAATGGGGACCTTTCTTCTGCGGTGCTGTTGTGGTCCCCCAAGGACTCTGCTTCCTTGTCTTCTGGCTGTTCCTGGGGGATGACCCTCACACCTTCACTGGCTGGGCACATCCCCCAGCTGACCCCAGCCAGCAGAGCTAACCCCCACCCGGTGGAGAAGATCCAAGACGGAACAGAACCTCCTCCCCATGTTCACTTGATTAGCAGTAAGCTGGACACTTCTTCCCCCTGGGGCACACATTCAAAAAGTCTGTTCTCATCCCTTAGAGCAATTCCCTCGGAGAAAATGATCTAATCAGCTAATGAAGATTTTGACAAAGGCACGTATTTCTGCTCAGAGTCTGAACTTGGGAAATTCAATATCTCTATTACATTTTTTTTAAATTTTAAACTTTTTATTCTGAAATACTTTCAAACTTACAGGACAGTTATAAAAATAAAGCACACTGCATACATAGAACTGCAACATACCCCTTTCCCTCCAGATACACAGATCCGTCACTTTTAACATTTTGCCACATTTGCCGTATCATTTCCTCTATCTATCCATCACCTTATCAGTCCATCCATTTATCTATCTACCTGTTCTATTTATCAATGCATTTTCTGAACTCTTGAGTGTAGATTGAATAAATTGTATTCCTTGTACACTTAATACTGCTGTGTACATTTCCTAGGAACAAGGATATTCACTTATGTATTCACCTTAAATGCAGTTATCAAGTTCAAGAAATTTAACATTAACATACAGCTTCTAGTCTATATTCTGTTTTTCATATGTCCCAGTAATGTCCCTTAGAGCCTTCTCTCTTCCATTGTTAGTTCCCATCCAGGATCATGTATTGCATTTAATTGTCATTGTCTCTTTAGTTGCTCTTTTCTATTACTTCCAAATGTGCTTAGGAAAAGTAAATTTCAAGACAAAAACAGATGCATCACCATCTTTTATTTTACAATTACATACAATGTTTGCTTTTTATATGAGATGCTCTTTTAGGAAGTTTTAATTCTCATCTGTTTAACTCTCATCTTTTTCATAACCATGATCTCTCCCAAAGTTGTCTTTGACTTTATGTCCTTCCTCTGCCACCACCATCGTATCTATTTCTTTCTTTCTCAGATTATTTTGCTTGATGGCTGCATTTTTTGTTGTTGCTTAAGATTTGGATGGGGGAGACTAAGATTACTTTTCTCCAGAAAATAGGTTTAGATTTATTCACAGATAAAATTAATATAGCTGTTAGTTGGATCCAATTATTAAAAAATAAATGAGAGTCCTAAAAGTTCTTTATTTAAGCTTTTTTGTACTAGTTCACTGTTTCCCAAAGTATTCTTAAAAAAAGTTGGGAATATTAGAAATATTATTGGGGGAGGGAGGGGTTCCTCGGTTACATTCAACAAAGGCTGGGTTAAAGTTAAACAAGTATCTTTACTGCAGGACTTCTCAGAGCCTTAAATGATAGCCATGTGCGTTGTGAATCCCTAAGAAAGGTCAACAGTACATAGGTTTTCTCAGTCTTATTTGGCTCTGGAACCCCCTTTACCAGAGAGAATCTCATCAAATGTTCAGCAGAAAACACCTTCAGAAACACATCCTCTGACCCTAGCAGTTTGGTGGCATCTGTTTGCCAAGCTGGTCTTTTCTTAAGGGGCACAGTGGGAGATATTAATTTGTCTCACCAAATAAGGTGGGAAAAGCCTTCCATCATTATCTAGGCATCTCCTGAGGCATTTTAAATGAAAATAAAATATAACAACCTTTTATACACCCAATACTTTGCTGGGTAAGGAGCCCTGTAGCATGGTCTTCCTTTTCTGTAGCTTTCAGAGTGTTTTCACATCTACTACCACATTTGCAGCTCTCCAGGACCCTTGGAAGGGGACCCGATTCAAATTCTGACTCTGCTCCCATGTGAGTGGGGCACATGCTTTCAGCCTTCCACCTTAAAATATGGAGGCAACACCTTCAAGATCTGTGGTGAGAATGAAACGATATGGTGCATGTGAAAGCACCTGCTTGCTCGACATCAATTTCCATCCCTTTCCTCAGATGAAGCTCCTATATTTCAGAAATTATCTAGAAGATATGCAATTGCCAGGAAAATTCAGTAGCTTACTTTTCCAACCAGGGAATTCATCTGCATCCCTAAGACACAAAAGCATGATAGTTAGGCCATCCTGATAGGATTTGTTTCCCACTGTAGAAATAAAACTTAGTGACATTAACCCAGCCAGAAAATTACTCTTAAACCACGCACATTAGCTGTAGTATTGCTAAGGTTATAATCTGTTCTTCAACTCTGCGAGGAGTATTTTGTATTAAAAATAGAACAATTAAATTCATCAGCTACATTTTTAAAGACTCTGAATTTCCAATGACTTTATCTCAAGAAAATGAGAGCTAAATAATCTAGTGGTCCACATAGTTTAACCGCAGAAAACCAACTCATAACATCCATATGGAAGGACAGCCTACCGGCACTTCCAGGTCCCCAGAGGAATATATGTCCACCCAGTCTTTTTTGCTCTTCATCCAAATTGAAGCTGTTTGTTTCTACCCGTGGTTCTCAAGCTTGGATGCAAATTAGATTACCTGAGACGCTTTAAAAAGTACTGATGTCCAAGTTTCTGGATCAAATATTTTGGGGCAAAGCTCAAGCATTCATATATACTCTAATGCCCAGTGACTCTAACGTGTAGCCAGGGTTGAGAACCACTGACTTAGATGCTGAGTTCATTTTGAGAACAATTCGGCTTAGCCTTAGATTTAGACGCTTGGGGCAGCTGATTGAGTCTGGTCGTCACATCGAGACCTTGCTCTATGTTCCTGATAGCTGGGAGTTACCAATCCATGGCGATGTGCTAAGATCTGTGATGGGACATTATCTAAAGCAAGTCAATTTGGAAGAAAGGTGATGTGGTATTATGAGAGTAGCATGGGCTTAGGGCTGAGCAGAACTGGGCTAAGCTGATTATTAGCAGCGAGATTCTATGAAGATAATTAACCTGTTCTGGGTTCAGGTTTGGTTTATTTTCCATCTTTAAAATAGGAAAAATAGAGACTACCTTGATGGGTTGTTGTGAGAATTTTAAAGGTAATATAAATGAGAGAATAACGTACGCGTGGTACCTCTTCGCACAGTGCCCAATATGGTATGGATACTTGGGATATGACAACCATTATTAAGTGGTTCAGAAACATGAAAGGTCATTTACTGGTGCCTTTTTTTAAAGGAAGTACTGGGGACTGAGTCCAGGACCTCGTACATGGGAAGCAGGTGCTCAACCACTGAGCTACATCCACTCTCCAAAGAGAATTTGTTTCTTCATTTGTTTGTCCGTTTGTTTGTTTTTAGGAGGTACTGGTACCAAGGTACCAAACCCGGGACCTTGTACACAGGAAGCAGGCACTCA
>JAQZBX010026569.1:0-21597 GCA_029593785.1 Cabassous unicinctus | reverse complement strand
TGCTAGCCCACAGAATGTGTAAGGAAGTTTTATCTGGTTAAAATGGGAATGGCCAAGTAACAAGTTTTTAAAAATACAAGAAAAATTATGATTTCAGAAAACTTTATATGTTAATCAAATCATGGCCATATATAACTGCAAATTTTATGACTGTTTTTGATAAAAGACAACAAATTAATATAAGAACTTCATTTTAACATTTCACTTTTAACATTTTAGCCAGAGAATCTATAACTTTATTATTTCTAAGGCTGTAGATATTTGGATTTGAAAAAGGAATTGTGACAGTATAAAACAGAGAATCCATCATATCCTGATCATCTGCTTGAGGTGATCGAGGGTGCACATACATGAAAGGAAGAGAGCCGTAGTATAGACAGAAAAGAGATGGGATCCACAGGTGGAGAAGTCTTTCCTGATGCCTTTTATAGACTTCTTTTTTAAGACTGTAAAGAGAATGAAGGTATAAGAGACAAGAATAGTCAAAATGGTGAATACCTGAATTGACCCAGAGAAAATAAAAACCATTAGAAAATTTATAGATGCATCAGTACAGGAAATCTAAAGCAAAGGTATGATGTCACAGTAGAAGTGATGTATTATGTTAGACTTACAGAACGTTAATCTGAATAAAAAGCCTGCATGAACTAATACATGAAGAATGTCACTTACAAATAAACAGACTGACAGCTGGATGCATAGTCTACTCATCATAATAACTGGATAAAGTAAAGGGTTGCATATAGCTAAGTAGCAATCATATGCCATTGGTGCCAGGAGAAAACATTCTGTGGTTGCACTGATTGCAGAGGGAAAAAACTGTATCATGCATTCAAATTGAGATATCCTTTTATTATTGGCTAAGAGGCTGACCAACATCTTTGGGGTCACTGTGGATGATAGCCAAGCATCTACAACTGCTAAACACCCTAGGAACATGTACATGGGGTGTGAAGTCGAGGGCCATTCCAGATAACAGAAATCAGTCCTAGATTCCCCATCATGTTGATGAGATATACCACCAAGAACAGCAGGAATAGGGCGATTTTCCACTCTAGTCGATCTTTAAATCCTGTGAGAATAAATTCTATTGGCGATGATGCATTTTCCTTTTCCATGACCTCAATGGGTGTCCCCTGAAATAAGATGGAATAATTGTAAAAAGAATATTCACCAATTATTTGTAAGATGACAATTAGAGGAGGGGAATTGAAATAAAACCATCCTGTTTTCAGTAAGACGCTTTAACTTTATTTATTACTACAATTATTGTTGGTACCTATTTTGGGAAATTGAAGAAATGGAAATGAATGCAATTATTGCAGTTCAAAAATGTGTAGTAATTAACAGATTTAGAAAAAACAAAAGGCATTTGAAGTATATGCTAAGAGCATAGGGACACTAATAAGTGTAGGGAGGAAATACCATGTGGGTATGACATGGGTACAAGGTCAAGGGAAAAGATTTTTTAAATACTTGGATTATAAAATGACGTGAATGCCAAGTGAAAGATCTTGAACTTTAACCCTGACTCAACAGACACATACTGAATAATTTTAGACAGGAAGTGGCATTGTAAGATATTTTAATTTAATTTTTTATTAGTGTATAAAATAAGGTACAGGGAGGGGAAACTTCAGCCAGGCATGATTTTCTGGACACTCTTAATATTGGCCATAGATTGCCAAAAGAGATTATACTTCAGGATTGCCTGTTGTAGGTTATTGTGCTAAATAGAGATTGTGAGATATTACTTTAGAAGTTGATATATTAGGTAAAAAAATTGATATCCAGGTATATGCATTTAATGTTTAATGCCTCCCAGGGAACTGAAGTACATGTGAATTATCTAGTGTGTGTGGTATGACATTGGGAATGATAAGGAAGATAGGTAAATTTGAAAAATTCAGAATGTAGAGTTGCTAGAACAGAATGACATATTAGATGAGAAGCAGATATTCAGGGAAGGAGGGAGGATTCAATTGTTGATGGGATAATGGTCATCAATAATTGAAATTGGGAGCTTAGATGTATTGGTACATTTATGCAGAGAAATGTCCTCCAAATAACCAGGTAAGATGTTTTAGTAATATGGGTCTACTAGAGAAGAATAGAAATAATACCTTGGAGGCACTGGGGGTAGTTTAATGAATGGTTTTGGATCCATGAGAAGTGTAAAGACAGAAAAGGGCAAGGAAAGAATTTGGATGAAATGGCATTAAAAAGGGTAGTGGATATATGTTATTTATTAGATAACCAAGATCTTATCCCCTATCCCTTCACATGAGTCTTGGTAGGGTTCAGAGGCTACCATCTTCTCTTAAAGCCCAAAGTCAGAAACTAACTTTCCCATCACATTTCCCTCTGGATTGAAGGGAATTGACATTGGTTTGGCCAATCAAACCCACTCACCCCGGATTTGGAATGTGGAGAGACAGAGTCAAAAGTAGAGTGCACAGGAGAACTGTGGTAGCAAAAGGAGCCAAGGCACCACTATAAGACTCCAAAAAATGTATCCTGCATCCAAACCAGTGGTATCGGAACTATCAGTTGTGCCATCTGAAGTTCAGCATCTGTGACTGCAGACCTCATTAAGCACATCTAGGGCATGATTTTCACTGTTAACTGGATGACTTGCTTTCCTCTGTTTCCACAAATTTTCCCATTTGTGATTCCTCCATCCTTCCTAGTAATTTTATCTTATATCACTTTCCATTCAAATACACATTTACTGCTTAAATCACTAAAGCTAGTTTCTGTCACTAGAAACCAAGAGCACTGGCTGGCCCAGAAAAGAGCAAAGGGAAGACCAGAAACGTGTACTGAGCAGAGTGGTGAGCAAAACAAGGGGAATCTGTAAAGACAAAGTATTTCCAAATAAGAGAAGAAAGATACTTAAAAAGGATAAAGTGAAGTTCATTGTCAAATGCCAAAATGAATGCCCTATTAGAATGAGGAGTGTGCAGAAATCACTATATGTGGATATTAAGAGATAAATAATGCCTTTAGTGAAAGCAATGTCCATTTTCATTTTGTGATAAAGTTGAGGCCATAGAAAAATAAGAAGTAAATGGGAAACAAGTAGTGCAGTAAGGAGAATGATATAGCCTTCCATGGTGCTTATTCTATAATATATGAAAAACAGTTATTATTTGTCTACTGCCTACAGAGAAAAGTAAAATTGATTTCCTGTGGAACATTGGAGAAGAGGGGAGAGTAAGGGATCTAGAGGGTAGTAAAAGTAGAAAGAGAAATTTAGGTGGATGAAAAGAAAACAAGAGAGAGTGAGAGAAATAAGTAAAGAATATCAGAAACATAGATGGATAAGTGGAGGAAAATAAGCCAAAGAAGAGGGAGAAAGAAAGTATCAGTGAAAGGCTGAAGATGAAATAAAGGGAAAGGTTTGGCAGTGTTGAGGTCAATCTCTGTCTTTAATCTTGATATTCATTAAATGTTCTGTCATTCCTGGTGATTTTTTTTCTGGTCAAAATTCAAAGTTTATTTCCTATACAGTTTGTATTTTAAGGAGGGACTTTAATTTTAAATATTAATTTTCAAACATTGAGTTTTCATAAATACACTAGCTTTGAGTGAATTTTTTTTTCATTTTTAAAATGTGTTGCTTACTTTATCTTTTCCATTGTAGTGATTATAAATGGCTTTCTCTAGTCAATACTCTGCTCTCCACTAGCTTGTTTAGCAGAATAAAATTGAACCAAAGACTAGACTTCAGAAAAAGGTATATAAATAAACTAAACTAGTAATTTTCTTTCTTAATTCAATTTTATCTTGAAATGGGCTCACAAGCAACCCCAAACCACTGAATAATTGAATATTCTCAGATTCAATTATTGTTCTGAGTATTCAGTAAGTCATAAATACTGGATAGTGCAATGGAAATAGATATTTTATACATACTTCCTGATATAGATTGATAGAATGATAGATGTAGATATAATAATAGAAAGTTAAAGAGAAAGAAGAGATATTGAGATAGACATAGATATAGACATAGACATATCTGAAATTATTGTCATCAGGGGTGATGGAATAATGAATAAATATTTAAGTGACAATTTAAAAGAGTTTTAATTAAAGAATATGTTTATACACACAGTCTATTTTTATCAGAGTCATCAGAAAGATTTCTCCATATAAGAGTCATTATGCTCTAAAAAGGTGCTGTTCAGAAAAGGAGAAAGAATAGGTAGTGACACAGATAAAGTCAGCCCTGGACCTGGAGAGTAAACCGTTCCCCTTTACCTTTAGATTTGTCCTGTGCTTGCGAAGGCAGCTTGGCGGACTGATTTGCAGTGGTGAAGAAACCCCTGTATCAGCCTGAATGGTGTGAGAGAAAGATAAAATCCTTCCCGCTGCCCTGATAATTAAAAGTTTTGGGTAGACCTTTGATTGCACAGCAGATACTGCGGAGCCAGATGGAAAGCACAGACTATGGGGCTGAAACGGATTAATAAGGAACTTAGTGATTTGGCCCGTGACCCCCAAACACAATGTTCTGCAGGCCCAGTAGGGGGTGATATGTTCCACTGGCAAGCCACAATTATGGGATCTAAAGACCGTCCATATGAAGGCGGTGTCTTTTTTTCCTACAGACTACCCATTCAAACCACCTAAGGATGCATTTACAATAAGAATTTATCGTCCAAATAGTAACAGTAGTGGTAGCATTTGTCTTGATATTCTAAGATCTCAGTGGTCTCCTACATAAATATTTCTAAAGTTATTTTATCCATCTGTTCTCTGCTATGTGATTGGAAACCAGATGGCCCCTTAATGCCAGAGGTAGCATGGATCTATAAAACAGACAGGGATAAGTACAACAGAGCATCTCAGGAATGGTATCTGAATTATGCCATATGATGCTAACTTAAATCAGAATAACTTGCATTATAGCTGAAGTAAATTTTAAATTACTATTTTTTTTTTGTTTTCTTATCCAGCACCTTCCCTATTAGACCTCATCTTTTAAAAATTTTATTTATTTATTTATTTATTTATTTATTTATTTTTCCTCCCTCCATTCATTCACATGCTCATCTGACAAGGCAGATTCTTGCAGCTTTGGACAATAACTGCTTTTAGAAACTGTGAAGTAGTTACAAGAGAACAGTTGCTCAAGATTCATCATATTTTAAAAAATGGATCATGCGTATGATGTGACCAATATCTTCACTCTAACTTGGTCATGAGATTAAAACTATTCCTCATCTCTCCAACATGCTGAAAGAGTCATTTTAACAGGAGAGAGAAAGATATTTAGTTGTCACATCACAGGAAGCAATATTTCTCTAAAGCTGTTGCAGTGGAAACGAGACTTACATGAAGAGAAAGCCCAAACAGCACTTGAAGAGGTGGAGGAACAAAGTTTTATTACACATGGGACCAGAGCAGAGTTTACTTTCCAAATTCTGAGCCCCCAACATTACCTTTCGTGGGGTTATATAGGTTCTTGTTGATTGGCTAGTGGGTTGCTGAGCAAGTGGGCAGGCGGGGTTTACAAAAGCAAGAAAAAGCAAGTTTAGCTTATCTCCCTAAAGCAGAGGACCTTGGGCTGATGAGGAGGAGAGGAGCCAGGGAGCCGTTTATCTTTTTGAAGCTGTGGGTTTCAGGGAAAAGGGGTGAGAAGCCGTTTATCCCCCTGAAGCTGTGGGTGTCAGTTAAGGGGGTGTGGGCGGATCAGGGCTGCAGTATCTTCTTCATCATTCCCCCCCTTCGGTGCTCTTATAAATCCCATAGGGCATCATCTGTACTTAGTAGCCTATACTTTCTTAAGGCTAGAATTTTGGTAGTAGTTATGCGAGTTACAGTTCTTTCAATGAATCTGATGAGTGCATTTATTATGCATGGGCTGAAGGTGGCCGCTATGAATAAGATAATCAAGGATCCAGCCAGAGGCAGAAGCCAAGAGGTCCACTGTCCGAGGTTCCAACCCCAGAATTCGTTTCAGTGATCCCTCCTCTTTTGAATTCGATTCCTAAGTTCTTTCACTTTGGTAATGACTATCCCTGACTGGTTAACATAGCAGCAGCACTCTTCCCCTAGGAAAATACATGCTCCCCCCTTTTCGGCAGTTTGCAAGTCAAGGGTTCTTCTATTTTGTAGGGCTACTCCGGCTAATGAGTTAATCTGGTTTTGGAGGGAATCCAAAGAATCTGCCACTTGCTCTATGTCTTCATTTAGTTCTCGGGAAAGCTTATAATAGAACCCAACAGAGGAGCCCAGACCTCCCAGCCTTGTTCCTATCCCTGTGGCCACTCCTGCCCCTATGAGGATGGAGATGATTGAGGCCCTTTTGGCCCTTTCTGATGGGGGCTTAGCGCCAACTCCTGTTCTGTTTCATTGTACATTGATATTTCAGGTGTTAAAAACACCAGAACGCAACTTCCTGCCCAGTTGGCCTCTAAGCACCTATATGCAGTACTTCCACATAAGTAAAACAGTCCCCAGGGGGTGCATTGAGTCTGATTGGTTAACAAGATTCGGTAGGAAGTGCACAAAATCTCAGGGATGTCTTCACTGGGCTTTGACCCTGGTGCGGGGCTGCCTCTAAGACAGGTTAGATTACTCTCTGCGACATTTAGACGGATTTCAAAGTCTATAGGGACAATAGGGACAGTCCAATTACCAGTTTCCATCAGGGTTTGATTTAAGTTCCAGTCAGGAGGGGCCGGGATACCCAAGTAGGTTCTCCTTCCCAGGGACAGTCACCAACAGTAGTTGGTCCCATGGTTGATATTGTGAAGGAGAGCATAGGCGGTGTTAAGCAACCACCTCACCTGTTGTTAAATGGGGGCTGTGAACTGAGTGAGCTGATAAAGTACTGTGAAAATTTGCTCGCTTATACTTGGGGCCCTCGGCTAGCTGGGTGAGGCTGGTTCAGGGACTGGTTTTAAGCTTTCTTTCCGGGCTATATCTTGTACCCCGCCCCCATCTGACATGCCTGCATGTGCATAATAAGTCCAACAACTGACCTCCCCTGGTGTGCTGTAATTTCTGCAGCTACCCCCAAATTTCAGTCTGGCCATCCAGAACTTTTGTCCCCTTTCTTCACAAACTGAGGCTTCGGATAGCCTATAACATTCTGCCGGCATATAGGTACAGTAGATAAAGGAAAAGGGGGGTTGGTATTTTCCTGCAAGCTGTTTTAACCTATTTGCTCCTGAGAGAGGGGCAGATTTGTAACAACTGGAGCAGGGCTGAGAACTGGCGTCAGCTCTGAGGGAGAATAGGAAAAACAACCTAAGGCACAGAAACATCCTACAAGGCACAGGTATGTCACTGTGAGTAAAGCTCTATTTACTATTGTCCAGCCTGCAGGGGCTACAGCAGCCAGTCCAATTCCAAGCACCAGGGCAAATGGTCCAACCGGGAACAGGAACCACCAGGAGCATGGATCCATTCAGCGGGTGGTAGATGAGGATGGTGTTTGGTGACTCTGGGCGACTCGAACTCTTAAGGGGTGGCCAGGTACGGCTTGGGCTGTCCAGCTGTCCGGTTCTTTGTCGGGGTGTGCTTTCTTGATTCTGGAGTGGTGGATCCAAGGGATGATGCCTGCAACTTTAAGAGCAGTGGGAGTTACAAGGATCACAGTATGTGGACCTGTCCAGGTAGGCTGAAGGGGTTCTTTTTTCCAGTCTTTGACCCAGACTAGATCCCCTGGCCGGTGGGGGTGCATCAGGTGTCCCATGGGAATGAGATTTCAGGACAAGACAGTTTTATGTATTTTGGCTAGAGTTTTCCCCAGCTGCTGGAGAATGGAATCTTGGCCAGCCTCTCCCAGGAGCTTGAGATTTCCTCTGAAGGCCTGGATAATTGGGGGTGGCCATCCAAATAGAATTTCAAAGGGTGAATAGCCCGTGGGCCCTGGGGTACACCTAACTCAGAGGAGGGCTAAGGGAGGAAAGTCTACCCAGGGAAGGATAGTTTCTTGGCAGAATTTGGCTAGTGTGACTTTGAGGGATCGATTCACGCGTTCGACTTTCCCCGAACTCTGAGGCCTATAAGCGGTATGAAGTTTCCACTTAATCCCTAACATCTTTGCCATCTTTTCTTGTACTATGGCGGCCATGAAGGCTGGGCCATTGTCGCTCCCAAAGGACAGAGGCAGCCCGTGTCGAGGAATGATTTCTTTGAGTAAAGCCTTAGTCACTTCTCTTGCCTTTCCAGTCCAAGTGGGGAAAGCTTTGACCCAGGCCGAAAAGGTGCATATCATCACTAACAGATATTTGTACCCCGATTTGGTTTTACTTCTGTGAAATCTACTGTAAGATCTTCAAAAGGGGCTGTTCCCATGTGCTGGATGCCGGCCGAGGTTCGGGGGCCTTGTAGAGGGTTGTTTTTGGCACAAACTTGGCACTGGCTGCTGATGGAGGCCAGTCAGCCTATGTAGTAGTATCTTCCAAGTAAGGCTTCTAGAGCTGTTTTCCCTAGGTGGGTGAGTTGATGGTATTGCTGGATGAGGGCGGGAGTGGCTCCTTTCAGCATGAGAATCCAGTTATCTGGGAGCATCCAAGTTCCTTCGGGGGTCCGGCTTCCCCCTTCTTTCTTGGCCCATTCCTGTTCATCCCAGGTATAGTTTAGTTGATTAGTTTCTTGTCCTAAGAGGGACAGCTCGGTGTCGATTCCAGGTCTCGTATTCCCTGGGCTCCTTCAGCTGCTTGCCAAGCTGCTTTGCCAGCTAGCCTATTCCCTTGAGTGACCATATCCATCGCTTTTTGATGTCCCTGGCAGTGGATGATGGCGACTTTGTCTGGTTTCCAGATAGCTTCTAATAGCTGAAGAATTTCTTCGTTTTTAATTTCCTTTGCCCCTGCAGTCAGGAGGCCTCTTTTTTTATAAATCGCTCTGTGGATATGAATGGCAGCAAATGCGTATTTAGAGTCAGTGTGTTTACTGCCTTCCCGACGGCTAACTGCAGGGCTCGTACCAGTGCCCAAAGTTCTGCCCATTGTGCTGACCATCCCCAGGGTAGAGATGCTGCTTCTACTACCTGTTCGGCAGTGGTGACTGCATACCCATGAAGCTTTTCCCTGTTTCTAATAAGACTGCTTCTGTCCGTAAATAGCGTCTGGTCCGGGGAAGGAAGTGGTTTCTCTTGGAGGTCAGGGCGACTGGCATAAATTTCCTCAGTCACTTCAACATAGTCATGTTCAGGGACTCCCTCTTCGTCTGGCAGGAAAGTGGCAGGGTTTAGGCTACACACTGTTTCTATTGTCACTCTGGGGTTTTTACAGAGTAAACCTTCGTAATGTGTGACCCGGGGGTTATATATCCACCGGTGCCCATGTGAGCTCATTAGGGCAGTGACCGCATGTGGCACCACGACATGAATAGCCTGTCCGAGGGTTAATTTGTCAGCTTCTTTGATAAGGGTTACAGTTGCCACCAGGGCTTTCAGGCAGGGCGGCCACCCTGCAGCCACAGGATACAGCTGCATGAAGAGGTAAGTGATGGGCCTCTGCCAGGTGCTGACTGTGGTGAGGACTCCCAGAGCTACTTTGTTCTTCTCATTCACAAAAAAGTTGAAGCTGTGAGTTACATCCGGGAGCCCCAAGGCAGGGGCTTGGCTGAGCTGTTTTTTGATGCTTTGAAAGGCCCTCTGTTGAGCTTCTCCCCAGACAAGGAACTCTTTTTCTGGGCCACTCAGAACTTCATAAAAGGGTTTGGCCAGGGCCGCAAACCCGGGAATCCAGATGCGACAGAACCCTGCAGCCCCGAGGAACTCACGAAGTTTTCTTTTTGTGGTGGGGGTAGGGATGGTGCAGATTGCCTTTTTCCATTCTGGTCTGAGCGTCCAGTGCCCTTGTGTGATGCTGAACCCCAGGTACTTGACTTGCTGTTTACAGATTTGGGCTTTTCTCCAAGACACTTTGTACCCAGTTTGTGTTAGAAGTTGTAGGAGAGTCTGAGTCCCTCTCCAGCAGTCTTCCTCCATCTCACTGGCAAGTAGGAGGTCATCTACATATTGCAAGAGGGCACACCTGCAGTCTTCCCAGGGGTTTGTGGCCAGATCTGCTGCCAAAGCTTCCCCAAAAAGGGTAGGGGAGTTTTTGAAGCCTTGCGGGAGCTGGGTCCAGGTTAGTTGAGTTTTCTGTTGGGTTCTGGGATCTTCCCACTCAAAGGCAAAAAGAGGCTGGCTCAGGGGGGGCCAGCTGCAGGCAGAAGAAGGTGTCTTTCAGGTCTAAGTAAGTGAACCAGGCGGCTTCAGGCAGCAGCTGTCCCAGTAAAGTGCACGGGTTGGGAACAACCTGATGTAAGGTAAGAGTGGCATTGATTGCCCGTAAATCCTGGACTGGTTGATATCCTTTCCTGTCTTGCTTCTTTACTGGTAATAATGGGGTGTTCCAGGGTGACTGGCATTTGATTAGGATTCCCTTTTTCTTCAGCCAGTCTATGTATTCGACCATGCCCAATTGTGCTTCGCACAATTGTCCTGCCTTTGCAGGACCGGGACTGCTCCAGTCTTTAGGTCAATGATGATTGGTGCATGGTTCTGTGCCATTCCTGGTGGGTTTCTCTCTACCCAAACCTGGGGAGAAAGTTCCAGCAGTTTTTCCGGATTCTGGCTTGAATTTTCTTCTGCATGAAGTCTCCATTCCTCCCTTTGGGGTATGGTGATGAGAGTAAGGCTGGTCCCAAGGCTTAAGTTTGCTGGCCCCTCAGGCTTGAAGGTAATCTGGGCTCTAAGTTTGGTTAAGAGGTCCCTACCAAGTAGGGGAACTGGAAATTCAGGCAGGTATAGAAATTCATGAGTCATTTCGTGGCCACCAAGCTGACAAATTCTTGACTGGCAAAAAGGCTGTTGGCTCGACTGGCCCCCAGTCGCTCCTATGATATTAGCAGTTTTTCTGCTAAAGGGGGCAATGGGGGTTGTGATCACAGAATATTCAGCACCAGTGTCCACCATGAAAGTCATTGACTGGTCCCTGACTTGTAGTTTGACCATGGGCTCGTGGGGGCCAAGTTCCAGTGAGCCCGGTCGCCCCTATTCAGGGCTGAGTCCTGCTAGTCCAATCAGAAGATCCTGGGGCTCAGGTCGGTATTTCCCTTTGGGGTTGCCCCCTTCATGCACCTGATTCTATTGGGAGCACTCATTTTTCCAGTGTCCACTTTCTTTGCAGTAAACGCATTGGTCTCTAGCCAGGGGCGTCTTCTTGGTACTTGTTCCCCCTTTTCGAGGTGCTCCTCCTCGTCCGGTGGGGATGGGATTTCCCATGGCTGCTGCCAGCAGGGAGGCTTGATGTTTCATTCACTTCCTGGCCTCTTGTTCGGCGATTTCGTCTTGATTGACAAACACTTTATTTGCGACTTCAAGGAGTTGGGAGATGTTCATTCCTGCAAATGCTTCTAATTTTTGGAGTTTTCTTTTAATGTCTGATGCTGCCTGAGCAACAAAGGTGGCATTCACCATCCTCTGGTTCTCCAGAGCTTCTGGGTCAAAAGGGGTGTAGATTCTGAAGGCCTCGCAAAGTCGCTCATAGAAATCTCCCAGAGATTTGTCAGGCTTTTGAGTGACTAAAGTCGTCTTTGTCATGTTTGTGGGTCGTTTTGCCCCTTCTCGGACCCCTCGAAGGAGCACTTCCCGATATTGCTGGAGCGCAGCACTTCCCTGATCAGTGTTGAAGTCCCAGTTTGGTTGGACCTCTGGTACCGCCTCTCATGACCAGTCTTCCAGGTTTAAGATGACAGTTGGGGCCTGCTCCTGCAGCCACTTTTGGGCATTCGTCAGAATCCGCCGTCTCTCTTCTGTACTAAACAAAGTCAGGAGAGTTGGTGGCAGTCATCCCAAGTAGGACGATGAGTTTGGAAAATAGATACCATGAGATCAATAAGGGCCTGGGGCTTTTCCGAGTAGGAAGGGGTGTGGTGCTTCCAGTTCAAGAGGTCTGTAATTGTGAATGGCTGGTAGTATAAAACAGGCTTTCCGGGTTGGATAATTCCATTCTCGCTGATCTGGGCTGGACCTTGCATCTCATGAAGGGGCATCTGTAATGCTGGTTGTGGTGACTGGAGCCTCCTTGTCATTGGGGTTCCGAGGCTCTCTCCAGAGGGGGTCGATGGTCCCAAAGGGACCGAAGATGGGGGTGTCTCTGGTAGATCCGCCTGTGCTCCCAGGCTAGGAGTGGGAGCTAAAGCGGCCGGAGCATATGGTGGGTGTGGTGGGTCCTCTTCCGAGGGTCCTTGATGAATGACCAGTTTCTGGGGCACCGTTCCTTGTGCAACTAAGGCCCTGCTCTGTCCCTTTTTTCCGACGCAAAATCAAACCCAAGGGGGCAGAGTCCAGGATATTTCTAGCCAAGAGTCAATGTAGGGAAACTGATTGGGGTGGCCAGGTGTTCCTGTGACTACAAGCCACACTGTGCAGACCCTGGCTACTTCCAGGGTCCCTTCTGAGGGCCAGTCAATACCAAAAGTGGGCCATTCTAATTCACATAGGGTACGGAAGGTGCCAGGATTCATCTGGACACCATAATCTCCAGAAAAGCCCTTTTTAAAATTCTTAAGCATGCAGTCTAAGACAGTGGGTTTTGACTGTGATGAGGCCATACCCTGTTTCAGTGGCACAAGACAGACAAAGGAAGGGGTTGCCTCTTTTGAGACCACTCTGATGCCCGCCTGTCTGTGTCTCTCGTGAGAACTTCAGCTTGTCTTAGCTAAGGCGCCCAGGCAAAGTTCGGGTGAACTGTTATGCTCTATGACGTAGCCGCGGAAAACAGGTTAAGGCCCACACTGGCTCCGTAGCATACACCATGGAGTCACAGACTGGTACGGCAGACGCAAGCCTCTGCCATCCTCACTCACTCACACAGTCACTCAGAGGTTATGCAGGCCCACCCACAAGGATTGCCCTATTCTGGAATCTCGGTACCCGAGATTTCAGGAGGTGATCAGTCTCCTCTTCCATCCAGAGAGGGCCCTGACTGAGGACTTGGGACCCGGGGCCTTACCTTTCCGGAGTCTTCTGGCACTGTTCATTCTGCCTCCCCACTGAGTCAGGCCTGGGTGTGGGGGACGCCGCCCACAGAGACCACTTCAGAAGGAGATCCCATTAAGAGGACAGGTGGCGCCTATCTTGTTTGCTCAGAGATCGCCGCTGGCCTTCTCAGTTGGGTTTCCCAGTCAGGGTACCAAATGTTGCAGCAGAAATGAGACTTACATGAAGAGAAAGCCCAAACGGCACTTGGAGAGGCAGAGGAACAAAGTTTTATTATGCGTGGGCCCAGAGGAGAGTTTACTCTCCAAATTCTGAGCCCCCAACATCACCTTTCGTGGGGTTATATAGGTTCTTGTTCATTGGCTAGTGGGTTGCTGGGCAAGCAGGCAAATTCCTAAGCAAGCGGGCAGGCAGGGTTTACAAAAGCAAAAAAAAAAAAGCAAGTTTAGCTTATCTCCCTAAAGCAGAGGACCTTGGGCGGATGAGGAGCCAGGGAGCCGTTTATCCTCCTGAAGCTGTGAGTTTCAGGGAAAAGGGGAGAGGAGCCATTTATCTTTCTGAAGCTGTGGGTGTCAGTTAAGGGGGTGGGGGAGGATCAGGGCTGCAGTATCTTCTTCATCATAGCTACATTCATTCTGAAGCCTTTCACTACTAGAGATTTGAGATTATATGATATACTTTATGCTCATAACTGACATGGCTGGAGAATTGGTATTGAATTTGTAGCATCAGCAGAACAGAAAATGTGGTATATTTTATGCATGCCAATAAAGGAATGACCTGTTCTTTCTCTACACAGAATGAAAATTAGAAGTTTAAAACCTTTTGTATTCCAAATTAGGGGCTTTTAATTTAAATTGTTAGGAAGGTTGGAGCTATTAATTAATCTACCTTCCAATACAATGTTCAATATAGCACTGAATAAATGATGCAAATTGTCAATGGATAAGGGATCAACTAATAACTCTGCTAGTGTTTGATTTATTTTTCTTCAATAAAGTAGCATAAACCAAAAAAAAAAAATCATTATGACCTGAATCTTTAAATCATACTTTTAGTTGTTTAATGTTCTAAGTCAATGAAACTAATCATAAAAAGTCACTATAGAGAGGCTAACAATATGATAATATATGAGTAAATAGAACAATTCAGTCTTACAGCTATTTTGCTTATCCAGATTTTAGAGTATTTAACATAAAATATACAGAGTATTCGTTATTATTTTTTCAATGTTTTGCCAGGTTATTTGGCATCTTTTAAACCAAACTTAAAATTGTTATAAATTAAGCAGTACTTTAACATTTTCTATAATGAATAATGAGTATTAAATAAATTGCTTCCTTCTTACCAATATACCGTAAGAAATTTGGAGCCCTCTAATGGTGTTAGGCTTTCTAAAGTAGGAAAAATACAGAAGCACAAGAATAGCATTAACATAGGTAGCAATTCCTTTTACAGTGATTCATGTTGGAGGTCTTATTTCTTAAACTCAGAAAAATGTTATTTATATAAATTTGCTTTTATAACAAGAGTCAGCCAAGTGTAAAAGTGCACAAGTGAAATTCTCGAAAGAGCATCCAAGGACTCCCTTTAGAGCAAAGTTAAGCTGTTCAACTGGGCATTGCAGACTTGGACACCCTTAAGCAGTCCAGGTAGCTACACAGGGCATTAAAGGCTTTGAAATCATAAATGCCAAGTCATTACAGTCAAATCTACTTGTAACAATGAAAATTGCATTTATGCCACCATTTTCTACCGCAAATGAAACTTCTGACATGTTTACACAAATTTCAGTTTACATACAAAATTTTGTTTCTCTGAGTATGTTGATTAGCTTGGCCATGTGTGAGTTAATGAAAACATGATTTTAATGAGCCCAAAGTACTAGATACCCTTCATGAGTCAGCACCAAATAAAGATGCCTTTCCACTGTAAACTGCAACTGTAAATACTCAGCTTCTCAAATTGAGCTGAAATCTGAAGGATGAGTAGGAATCAACTAGGCAAAGTTCAGGGAGAGTGGCAAAATAAAAACAAAGTCCAAGGACATCAAAAAAAGTTGGCCTAAATCAGTGCTTCTGAAATTTTAATGTCTATGAGTATACTAAAAGTCCTGTTAAAATAAAGATTTGGAATAAAAGGATATTCGTAGGGCCCTTCATTTCTGACCTGATAATGCCTTGATAATTCACAGGGTCTTGATCATTGGAAGGCCTAAATTATTTGATGAACAAAAAATGGTCAATGTGGTTGGCATGCATACATGAAGCAGGGAGGTATCAGATGTGGCCTGGGAGGCCATCATGGCTGGAATTATACAAACTCTTGGGTCCTGGTCAGGCACTTTGTTCTCTACCCAAATTTAAAGGAAAATTCTTGAATCATAACTTAATCACCAAAAGTTGATGCAATTTAAAAAGCAAAGTAATTATAGAGGAATTTATTTGTTCAGTAAATACTAAAGACCTAGTCTCTATATCATAATGCACTGGGATCAAAAGAATTTTATAAGGTAATAGAAACATGGTCTTAAAAGTTTTACTTGTTACAAGTGGTTTGGGGAGAGAAGGAAAGTAGGAGAGAGATGAAAAATCACTCATAAGTTAACTAAGTCACAAAAATGAGAAGAATGAAATTGCTACTACAATAAATCAAGTTAAAATTGGTATACCATTCTAGAAAATCAACAGCACTGTTAAAGCTTATATTACACACCTAGTCGTGTTTAATTAATCATAGAATCTGTATAATTTGAGTAAGGTTTAAAATTTAATCCTCATATAATCTTTCATCAAAAGTGAAAGAAACTTCTTGAATTAACCTATTTTTTCCTATTCTAATGCCTTAGAAATTTCCCTAGCATAGAAAGGAGCACCTGATGGGGAGCTCTGAAGATGCAATGTGTCAGCTCACAAGCTCCCTGCAGCCACTCACAACACAGTTGGTGGAGACATTTGTCTCCCTTCCAGCTCTTTTCTCATAAAGAACAATGATTCATACCTTGATAAAAAAAAAGAAACAAAGCAGCATATCTGTGCATAGGAATGTTTTTTTTTTCCTCAGGTTTTTCAACAACTGATTGTAATGAGATATATTTTTCTCTAAGATCATATAATAGATGTCATGTCCTATAAATTTAATATGTGAAATCCTGATTTGAAAAATAATGAATTAGATCATCTACTCTACAGAAGTTACCATAAGTCATTTATATCCTCTTTAGTTCTAAAATCTTAATTATTAGCAAAGTCAATACACTATTTCACATATAAATATTTACACATTTTGAGCAAACTTGCATAAAGCAATGTACAATTTATATGACCTGCTACTTTTGCATATTGAGAAATGATGTATAAGAAATAAAAGATAAACATCTTTCTGCATTGGTTTCACCTTTTAAAATATCTGAAATACTGTTTGAGGCATTGTGAGGATGGTCAGTTCAGGTGATGGCCTCAGCACCTGCCAGCTGCAGGTAGCTGGCTGCTGGTGCCAGTGAGATGGCCGCAGTTCCCATGTTGTTCTTGGGCCTGTGTCCAAAAGTAGCTGATAGAACTAGCTGGTAGCATCTGTTCCCTAAACAATCTTGGGGTCAAGGACAGATCCAGGGACAGTTGAGGAATAATAACACAGTACGTTATATAAACTGATTGGCATGTTATATAACCTGAGTAACATATTATGCTTACTCTTGTATCAATATGTTATTGTATGCCAAGAATAAGACAATAAAAACCAATAGGGCAGCCCGAGGGAGGGCGATGTCTGCTGCCTGGTATGGACCGTTATACTTCTCCTCATGTATTTTTTTCGCTTGCCTCCCACGCAGGTCCCCTTTTTGAATGTGGTTAACAGGCATCATCTTTCATTTACTTAATCAGTGGCTAGTGGTGCAGAATGTGAACTTTACTTTCCTTGTCTTGCAACCTTCAATTCCTTCCAGTCTTCCAAACCTTCTGTTCTTGTTTTCTCTACTCAGCTTGGATTGTCCTCCATGTGTTCATAAGCAGCTGTGGTTGTCTTGCTCCTGTAACCTCCCATGCCACTTTTCTCCACAAACCATAGTCATATTAAAAGACTGTGTTATTCATTCTTCTTATGATCAATCTTGAGACACCAATGATGGATCCTTAAAATAATAAAACTTTGCTATCTGACTTCAACTGCTTAACACTTCTATTTTTGATTACTGTTTCCCTATTCAACACCCAATTTTCCAAATATCTATTAATGTCAGTTAAAGGAAACCTTTGATCTTCCTTCTCAAAATGTCCCTTTCTTTGAGCAAGAAAAGTTATAGTTTACATGATAGTTTACACTTTGCACCACACAATTTTATAGGTTTTGACAAAATGTATAATGGCCTGTATCTGTCATTGAAATGTCATGCAGGACAATTCCTATGTCCCAAAAAATACCCCATGTTACAGTTATCCTTCCCTCTCCCTCCCCTCAGAACCTCTTATAGTCACTGCCTTTATATCAATGATACAAGTATTTCCATTGCTAGAATATTAATAAATCTACTTTAGTCCATAGTTGCATTCCCCCCTTATATTTGTTCATTCCTCAATCTTGAGGATTTTGGGGTGGTGATGTCCACTCTGTTTCTGATTTAGAGAGGTCATAGACCCATCCAATGGGGAAATGGATGGAACTGTCTTGCTTACTGTTTGGATACTCTCTGTTTTAGGAATGGATGTTGTCTATCATCATACTTTTCTTAGTTTTCCTGGGAGATTCCAATAAGCTGGAGAGTAGGTTTTGCACTCTGCTGAGATTCAAGTCTCAACTTGCATATGAAAAGACTGAAGATTTAAGTATATGGGACATACATTTAAAGAATATAGTGCTAATTATAGGTTCAAATAAAAGGGGTAAAAGAGTCATGTGTTGGGAAATTATAAATGAGTCTAACTCTGTTACATTGGGGAGCATATATTCCAAATTAAGCCTCACTGACAAGGTGCCAAATTCCTGAGATTGCACTACCTTTAGTGTCTAGATGATACTAAAGTCCTCAGGAGCTCCACAATTTGAGGCACTTTTTACTGTGGCAGTCAATGAGATCTTCCTGCAACATGCATAAGTGTAACTTCTGCAATGACCTTCCAACTCACATTAAATCTCTTAGGCATAAAAACTCATTTTCATTTAATATTACGCCCTTTTGGTGAAGGTCTTTTTCCAAATGCATTGCTTGGTAATACTCTCTTGGTTACATGGAGGCTCATCCCCAGGAGTCATGCCCCATGCTGGAGGTAATATAGTGTATTTATATGCTGAGTTTGGGTTAGAGAGAGGCCACATTTGAGCAACAAGGAGGCTTTCAGGAGGTAACTCTTAGGCAATATATAATACTAAGCTAAGTTTTAATTTCACAAGAAATGGTTCATAAGCACAGCCAACAATATCAAGGGTCTGGTGTAACGGTCTGTCCTCCTTCGATAGGCACTGCCCATGTACTCAGGAGATTCTTGCCGCTCTATTAGAGAATGTAGCAGGACTTCCCAGGATGGGAATTCAATATTCTTTCAGTTATTGTGTGGGTCTCCACCCACTGAGACAACACCCCTGACCACCTGAATATATTCATATTCCAAAGAGTCATGCACCAGGTGAACCTCCTCCTTCCATCCCGACACCCCGTGCCAGTGATCCTCCCCTGCCACAATTGTTACCCTTCTGTGGTCCAAAACCTCTACCAAAACAAAGCCCAAAATTTTTAAAAATAATAGGAAACTAAAACAATAATAATAATAAATAACAAATATAATAAAAATATAATTTTATTTCTTGTGACTTTCTTCACCATAAGATCTTTGTCTTTTATGTACGGTGACAATTTCTTCCCTATGTTTCCCCAGTGTCTTACTTTTTTTAATCTTCAAAGAAGCTTTAGGTTACACTAAAGTCACATAGAAGATGGAAATATAGGGTACTCCCCTATATCCAACTTCCTCCCCATGCCCCACTCTCCCGTATTTATAACATTTTTACCTATTTATGGGACATTTGTCAAAATTGATGAGCAAATATTGAAGCATTGCTACTAACCATGGTCAATGGTTTACACTAAAGTTTACATTTTGCACCATACACTTTTATAGCTTTTGACAAAATTTTGATAAAATTTTAAAAGGCCCATATCTGTCATTGCAATATCATGGAGAAAAGTTCCAATGTCCTATGTTCCATCTATTCTATTCTTCTCTTCTCTTCCCCTCAGAACCTATGGTAACCAATAAGTTTCAGTTTTTAAAGAAAAAGGTTCATTGTTACATGCAATAATATTGAGGGCTTGACATATTGGTCTGTTTTCTTTTATTAGGCACTGCCTATGTTCTCAAGAGATCTTTGGCCTTCCCATTGAGAACATAACAAGACTCCCCAGGATGGGAATTTAATATTTTCTTGTTTATTATGTTGGTCTCTACCCACTGAGATAAATCACTATGACAAGATGAACAATTTCAGATTCCATAGAAGCATGCCCCAGGTGCACCATATCCCACATATCCCCCTACGCTGTACCAGTAACCCACCCCTGCTATATTTGCCAAAAGAATATTCCCATCATTGTAGTTTTAACCATAGACCTACAAATCCCCAGAGTTCACCTGCTCCTTTATGTAGCCCTCCCCCCATCTCCATTGACAGTCCAACTCAAACTCCCACCCTAGTGCCTCCCATATTCCAGCACTCTCAAACCCAATCACATCACTGCACCACTATCACCTCCATCTACTGCCCATCCACCCCTTCCACCTTATGATAGATTTTGCCCATATTGAGCATCAGCTCACCACCCTCTACTCTCCTGATAACATATCCTGCAAAATCTAGCTCTATGACTCTGCTCAATTTGCTTAAGTCATATCACTGAGGTCATGTAATATTTGTCCTTCACTGACTGGCAGACTTCATTCAAAATAAGGTCTTCAAGACTCATCCATGTTGTCCCATGTATTAATGCTGCATTCCTTCCTACAGCTGAGTAATATTCCAATGTATGTATATAACACAATTTGCTTGTCCATTCACCTGTTGGAGGATACTTGGGTTGCTCCCAACTTTTGACAATAGTGAAAATGCTGCTATGAACATTGGTGTACATAAATCTGTTCGTGTTCCTGCTTTTAATTCTTCTGGGTATGTACCAGAAGTGGAATTACAGGATTGCATGGAGTTCTATAATTAGCTTACTGAAAAACTGGCAAACTATTCTCCACAATGGCTGCACCATTCTACATTCCCACCAGCAGTGGATGAGTATTCCCTTTCCTCCACATCCTCTCCTACACTTGTAGTTCTCTGTTTTTTCAATGACCATCAGTCTAATATATGCATGAAGATATCTCTTTGTAGTTTTGATTTGCATTTCCTTAATAGTTAATGATGTTGAGCATCTTTTCATGTGGTTTTTAGCCATTTGTATCTCTTCTTTGGAGAAGGGTCTATTCAAATCTCTTGCTCATTTTTTTTAAATGGATTGTTTATTTTGAGATGTAGGATTTCTTTACATATGCTGGATATTAGGCCCTTATCAGATATAAGGTTACCAAATATTTTCTTCCATTGAGGAGGCTGCCTTTTCACTTTCTTGACAAACTCTTTTGAATCAAAAATATTTTCAATTTTGAGGAGGTCCCATTTATCTATTTTATCTTTCATTGCTTGCCCTTTGGGTATAAATTCATGAAGCCATTTGCTACAATAAGACTTCATAGATGCTTCCCTACATTATCTTCTAGGAGCTTTATGGTCTTGGCTCTTATATTTAGCTCTTTGCTCTGTCTCGAGTTAATTTTTGTATAGGGCATCAGGTAGTGATCCTTTCTCATTCTTTTGAATATGGATATCCAGTTCTCCAAGCACCATTTGTTGAAGAGATATTCTGTCCTAGTTGAGTGAGTTTGGTGGCCTTATCGAAAATCAACTGAGCACATATGTGAGTATCTGTATTAGAACTCTCAATTTGACTTCATTGGTCAGTATGTCTATCCTTGCGCAAATATCATGTAGTTTTGACCACTGTAGCTTTGTAGAATGCTTTAAAATTAGTTAGCATGGTTCCTCCAATTTCTTTTTTTTTTCAATATGTTTTTGGGTATTTGGGGCCCCTTAATCTGTCCCAGCCTGCGGGACAATCAACGGGAACCTGGAGAGGGGGAGCGGGAATGGGATGGAACAAGAGATGCGAGAGATGACAGCAAGACAGGATTCTGATCAAGCTGCAAAAGTTTATTGAAGAGGCAGGGTATATATACTGAGGGGAAAAGGGTGAGGATTGGTGGACCTAAGGACGGGTGGCGGTTTGGGATTGGTGGTTGCTGTTGCTAGGGTAGATGGCAGTTGCTTTAGGCGCGAAAAAGGGGGGCGCTTTTGGCGTGAACTCTCTTAACTTCCTTGAAGAAGGCTAACAATAGTTTGAGCTGCCCTTGTATCAGCCCTGGCGGCCATGTTACATGTCACCGGTGCTGCTGACAAGGTGCGTAATAAATGTGCTACCGTGAAGGTCCCCAACATCTCCTCCCTTTGTATTTCAAAAGGATGGAGGAAGGATGCTGAATGGGCATCCTTTTGGCATTAACCTGCTGGGGGAAACAGAGGCCTCATTCCCCAAGTTGTTTGTGGCT
>JAQZBX010026568.1:0-28872 GCA_029593785.1 Cabassous unicinctus | reverse complement strand
AACTCTTTTGAAAAATAAGGGAGAAGACATAAAATAGACTGAGGGAGCTTCTTTGGGGTCACATTCAGGCCAGGAAAGTGCCACATGAATCCTCCAGGAGGGACTGGGGACACAAAGACAGATAGGTCAAAGGGAAAACCATGAGTTGATATGGTTTGGCTGGGAATGCCCCAACATACAAGCAAATGGCCTCAGTAAAACCCACAGCTGAGCAGCCAACCTAGAGGGGAGACAGATTCCTCCATGAGAAGAGAGAGGGTGGAACAGAGGGCTGACTGTGATTTCTCTTCCATGAATGTAACTACTATAACTCATGAGCTCAGAAGAGGTAGTTGAAATTGAAGGATTCATCTTTGTGGAAGGGTTTGTCAGAAGTACCATTTGCTGGCCAGCTGAGAAAGTGAAGAAGGACAGACTGGTTCCTCCTGATTCTTTCCCTGCCATGGCAGACCTGGATGGGCCCCATTAGTGGCTACCTGACACAGTTTTGACTACTAAACAGGGTAATATTAAAGTTTCATTTAAAAATTATATTCACATACCATATGCTCTTTCCAAAGTGTATAATCAATGGCTTTTATAAATAATTGTTAAGAATAGCTAGAAACAGCATCTATGTACAGGGAAACATAGAGTGATTGGTAGGTGAGGAATTTTCTTGTTTGTCTGGTTTTTGTTTATTATTATTGTTATTGAAATAATGAAAATGCTCTAATAAGGATTGAAATTATGAAGGCACAACTTTGTGATTATACAAAATACCATTGATTGTATGCTTTATTAATATGTGTATGCTTTACACATAATTTTATGCTTTATTAACATGTATCAATAAAATTAATTTGTTTTAAAAAATGAAATAAAAACACATAATCCAATGGAAAAAAATAAACTGAAATAAAAGAGGAATTATGAAATAAAATCACTGGCAAGAAAGAGAAATTGACCAACACAGCAAAATCATCAACAAGAGCATCAAAAAATCTCTTTTTTGAGATTTTTATGAATAAACAAAGTATAACAATCCACAGTAATAAACATGAAGATATGCCCCAGTAAAAGGAAAAAGCCAAGAATCTAGATAAGATTCAGGATTTAAGTCAACTAATAAATGATGCTCAAAGAAACCTCCTTAATCAATTTAAGGAGATGAAGAAAAATATGACTAAAATGATAAAGGATATTAAGGTGACTCTCTGTGTGAGCATAAAGAAAATTTTGAAAGCCTAGAAAAGGAAGTAACAGAGTTTATAGGAATGAAAGACACATTTGTTGGCATGAAAAATGCATAGAGGCATATAACAGCAGATTTGAAATGTTAGAAGAATGAATAAGTGAATTTAAATACAAGGCATTTGAAATTGAAAATATAGGAGAAAACATAAGGAAATGAATGGAAAAATTGAGAAAATTATCAGGAAACTGAACGGCAACATGAAACACACATATATGTTATTGGTGTCCCAGAAGGAGAGGATTACATAATAGGGGTAGGAAGAATATTTGAGGAAATTCTGACTGAAAATTTTCCAATCTTTATGAAAGACATGAATATAAATTTTCAAGAAGGATAGCACACAGAAAACAGAATAAATCCTAATAGACCTACTCCAAAACAACTATTCAGATTTTCAAAGGCCAAAAATAGAGGATTTTGAAAACAGCAAAAGAAAAGAAACATATTATATATAAGCGAGACTTTATAAGGCTAAGTGCTGATCTCTTTTCAGAAACTGTGGAGGCAAGAAGACAGTGGTACAATATTTTTAAGTTATTGAAAGAGAAAAACAACCAGCCAAGGGTTCTTTGTTCAGAAAAACTATCATTCAGGTTTGAAGGCAGAAAATACTAAGGTATGACAACAGAAAGCCAAAGGATAAAATGGACAAGGTAGTAACACTGAATGCTAATAATTTGAACTCCCTGAATTCAGAGGGGGAGGGGTTGGGTATTTGGGAATCCACTATATTTTCCATGTGACTTTTCTGTGACTAAAGCTTTTTAAAATAAAGTGGAAAAAAATACACAGGGGAATATACAGAAATCATCAATATACATAAAAGAAAATATCTTACAGTGATGAAAGGCACAATGCAATTAAATGTTTTAAAATATCATTTTATTTTTGGTTTTGTTTTGGTGGAAGTTTTAGATTGCAGAAGTGTTGTAGTTGTAGCAGTGGAGAATCATGGGTGTGGGGTGTCTTGCTGGAGGGATAGTGGGAAGGGGTGCACCGGAAGCATGCCTATATAGAATATGAATGTGTTCAAGGGGTCATGGGGTGTTGTCTCAGTGGGTGGACACACACAACAATTGATGGAAGATTGAATTCACATCCTGGGGAGCTCTGCTACATTTCCTAATAGAGTGGTAAGAATCTTTAGAGAAAATGGAATTTCCCTAATGAAGAGCACAGACAAAACCACCAGGCCCTTGAAATTGATGCTTATACTTATGAACATTTTTCTTGTGAAATTGAAACTTATCCTAGTAATATATATTGCCTAAGAATTACCACCTGAAAGCCTCCTTATTGTTCAAATGTGACCTCTCTCTAAGCCAAAGTCAACATATAAACTCACTACCTTCCCCCCAGCATGGGATATGAAACCTGGGGATGAGCCCCCTGTCACCAAGGGAATATTATCTATTGCCCACTAGTGATGCATTTGGAAAAAGACTTTGACCAAAAGAGTGAAATGTTAAATACAAAGTGTTTTTACAGCTAAGAGATTTCTAAGTTAGTTGGGAGATCATTCTCGAGGTTAAACTTATGCACATCTCAGCAGATTTCATTGACTGCCACAGTAAATAGTGCTTCAAACAGGCATGCTCCTGAGGATTCTGGAGACATCTAGACTATATAGGGAGGACGATCACCACCCCATTGGTGGGCCATACCTTGGAATATATGATAACCTGTCTTCCCACTATATCACATTTAGACTAATGTGTAATTCACCTATACATGCTTCTTTCGCCCCTTTTATTTGAACTTATAATTGGCACTATACCTGTTAAATATCTGTCCCAGAGACTTAAATATTCTGACTGCTAATGTGCAGGTTGAGCCCCGAATATCAGCAGAGTTGCAGTCAACACCTACTCTCCAGTTCATTGGACACACCCAGGACAACTAACAAAATGATAATGATGGACAACACCCATCCCCAAAACAAAGAGTATCTGCAACTGAAAGTCAGACAGTTCCATCCATCTGCCCCATCAGATCTATGTACCCTCTGAATCAAAAACAGATCACGGACCTCAAATCCTCAAGATTGAAGGAAGAACAAACCTAAGGGGGGAATGCAAATATGAACTAAAGTATAATTATTATTATAGTAATGGAAGAACTTGTAACATTGATATAAAGGCAGTAGTCACCAGATGTTCTGAGTGGAAAGAGGGAAGAATAGGTGTAACAAAGGGCATTTTTGGGACATTGTATTGTTCTGCATTACATTGCAATGATGGATACATGAAATTATACATTTTATCAAAAGCTATAAAATTGTGAAGTTCAAAGTGTAAATCAAAATCTAAATTAGATCATGGTTAATAGCAGTGATTCAATATGTATTCATCAATTGTAACAAGTATACCACACTAATGAATGATGTTGTTAATGGGGGAAAGTGTGGGAAGGGGAGGGATTGAGGTATATGGGAATCCCCTATATTTTTTATGTAACATTTATGTAATCTAAAGCTTCTTTAAAAATTAAGAAAAAAACACTCCCAAATGAAAAGTCCAGGTCCACATGGTTTCATATGTGAATTATACCAATCACTTAAAGAAGATCCAATAACAATTTTGCTCAGTCTTCCAAACATTGAAAAGGAAGCAATAAGACCAATCATATTCTATAAAGCTAACATCACTCTAATACCAAAGCCAAATAAAGACATTATGAAAAACAAAATTTACAGACACATTTCTTTATTGAATATGGATGCAAAAATCTTCAATAAAATAATTGCTAACTGAATCTAAAAACATGTCAAGGAACTATACATTATGACTATGTGAGCTTTATACCAGAATGCAAGGGTGATTCAACATTAAAAAAATCAATCTGTGTAATAACTCATATTAAAAATTTAATAAGAAAAATCACAGGATTATTTCAATTGATGCAGAAAAGACATTTGACTAAATACAATCTCGTTTCTTGATAAAAATCACTCTGAAACTTAGGCATAGAAGGAAACTTTCTCAACGTGATAAAATGTATATTTGAAAAAGACAGCTAAAATTGTACATAATGGTGAAAGACTGAAAGCTTTCCCACTGAGATCAGGAAAAAGACAAGTATGCCTACTCTTCCCATTCTTATACAACATTGTGATAGAAGTTCTAGCTAAAGCAATTAGGCAAGAAAAAGAAATAAAATGCACCAAAAAAGGAAAGGAAAAAGTAAAACTTTAGCTATCCACTGAAGATATGATCTTATACTTAGAATATCTAAATAAATCCACAATAAAACTATAAGAATCCATAGACAATTTAACTAGTTGCCAGATACAATATTTATACCCAAAATTAATAGCATTTTATACATTACTAATGAGAAATCTGAGGAGGAGGCAGAAGAAATTTTTCATTTGCAAATGTGATGAAAAGAATCAAATATTTTGTAATAAATTTAGCCAAGAAGATAAAGATCTATATTTGGAAAACTTTAAAACATTGCTAAAAGAAACCATGGATCTAAATAAATGGAAGGTTATACCATGTTCTTGAGTTGGATGCCTAAATATCATTAAGATCTCAATTCTACCCAAACTTGTCTACAGGTTTAATGTAATCCTGATAAAAAAAAATTCCAATATTTTTCTTTGTAGAATTGGAAAAGTGAAGTATCAAATTTATCTAGTAGAGTAATATCCCCCAAGTATCCAAAAATATCTTTAAAAAGAAGAAAAATTTGGAGGACTCTCACTTCCAGACTTTTAAGTATATTACCTACGTACAGTTTTAAAAACAGAATGGTAATGGCATAAAGATAAATTGACCAATAGGATAGAAAGGAGTGTTTGAAAATATATCCTCACATTTTTGGTCAAGTGATCTTTAAAAAGATTGGTAAAACCACTGAACTTTTTCGACAAATGGCATTAGGAAAACTGGATATCCATATCTAAAAGGGAAAAAAAAGGACCCTTATCTCATACCTTATACTAAACATAATTCAAAATGAATCAAAGATCTAAATATAAAAACTAGAACCAAAATATTCTTAGAAGGAAATGTATAGAAATATCTTCAAGAACTTGTGGATGGTGGTAGATTCTTAGACTTTACACCCAAAACATGAGCAACAAAAGAAAAATTCAGTAAATGGGACTGCCTCAAAATTATTTTTGTTCTTCAAAAGAGTTTTCCAAGAAAGTGAAAAGAATTGAAGCAGAGCAGGCATTACCATCCCAAAGTCCTCAAGGTTGAAGAATAAACAAACATAAGGGAGGAATGCAACCATGGACAAAGTAATTGTACTAATATTGTAGTAATGGAACACCATGTAACATTGATATAAAGATAGCAGTTACCAGAGGTTCCACTGGTATATGTGTTAAAAAATGCAACCTCTGTCAAAGATGACGAGAAGTTCCTCAGGAAACTAAATATACAACCTTTATATGATCCAGCAATTCCATTCTTGAGATATATTCAAAGAACTAAAAGCAAGGATACAAACAGACATTTTCATGCCAGATTCATAGTGGCATTAATCACAATTGCCAAAAGATGAAAACAAACACTGAATGGGTAAACAAGATGTGGTATATCCATATGATGGGATATTATTCAAATGTAAGAAGAAATCAATTGGGGAAGCACATGACAACATGGAAGAACCTTGAGGATGTTATGTTGAGTGAAATAAACCAGACACAAAAGGACAAATATTGTATGGTCTCACTGATATAAACTAAATGCAATGAGTAGGCTTGTGGGGTTGGACTATGAATTCTAGGTTAGTAGGAGATGGAATGAGGGAAGAGAAGGGGGAGAAGATGATGAATGTATGTAGACTGTTCAATAAGGTCAAATATAAATATGTGATAATGGTTGGACTTGATGGTAACACATTATAATGAATGTAGCAAACATTTGTTTTATGGATGACTTTTTGGTTGAAACGAGTGGTCTAGGAAGATTAATGCTACTTGGAGGACAGCTGGAGGATGATATTGGGGCTATATAACAATGATTTTGGATGTAGATGAGAATTGTGGGTAATAATATAAATACAGCCTTGTTCTTCTTCTTCAGGATTTAAGAGTGTGGTGATACATGGAAAAAATATAAGTATATAATATATGGACTATAGTTAAGTACAGCATTGTAATGTTTATATAGCAAAAGGAAAGTTTGCACTATATTAATTCTAAGGTAAAAAAAGAATATGGGTTTGGTTTTGTGATATATGATACAATTAAGCTTTTCTTCTCTTCTTCAATATTTTTCATTAATAAAGAGACCTTGACTATGTCATTTAAATAATTTATGTCCATCTTCCTGAACACTAAAGTAACAATTAATCTAGCAGTTGGAATTAGATGAGATAAAATGCCTGAGAAAGAACTTTTTTAGGATTAATGTTTTTGTAATTGATGAGCTGCCAATTTCTGTTCTTTTATTTTTGTGAACTTGAAATAAAATTGTTAATTAAAAAACAGCATCTTTGAATCAATTATTTAACTCCTATATAAATTCAATGCAATTCACAAATACCACTTGGATTTTTAAACTTTATTATATCTTGTTAAATTTCTATGGGAAAATCATATGAACATTAAAAAATCTAATAATGCTTATTAACGAAAAAACAGTTTTTTGTAGTAAATCTTAAAATGTACTTTAAATATTCAATCATGGAAATAAAGCTACAGTTGAGAGAAAACTAAATAAGATGAAAGAAATGGATAACTACTTATCCTTTCGGGATACAATAAAATGATGAAACTAGATCCAAACCACCCTTTCTAAATGAAAATTAATTATATAACAAGTACCATTTCAATAAGGATGGTGATTTGAAGTTGTATGTACTCCATAAAAACACATTCTTAAATGTAATCCATTCCTGTTGGTGTGAACCCATTGTAAGTAGGAAATTTTGATGAAGATACTTCAGTTAAAAAAGTGTGGCCCACCACAATGGATCTTAATTCTATTACTAGAGTATTTTAAAGCAGTAGGAAAGAGGAAAATAAGCAACAGATGTAAGAAGCTGAAATCAATGAAACTCAGAATTCTGAGTACAGATGTCAGGAGAGGCTGTCATATGCATTGCGATGTGACAATCTAAGAACTAAGAATCTCCAGTATCTAGCCCTACAGTGCCAGTCTTTGGATAGAAAGCATCACCTTGATGATGCCTTCATTTGGACTTTCTTTTAGCATCAGAAACCTGTCAGTGGGCCTTACTTTGGAATTTATGCTCCCCAGTGTAAAACAGTTAGACTCATTTATAGTTTCCCCACACGTGGCTCTTCTGCCCCTTTTATTTGAACTTATAATTAGCACTATACTTGTTAAATATATGTCCCAGAGCCTTAAATCTTTGGTCCATTCATGTGCCTATTGAGCCCATAATCCCAGGAGAGTTGCAACATCTACTCTCCTGTTCATTGGACTCAGCCAGGCCAACTAACAATGAGATGATGATGGACAATGCCCATTCCAAAGAACAGAGAGTGTCTGCAACTACAGGCAAGATAGTTCCATCCATCTACCCCATAGGATTTAAGCCACATCTCAATTACAAGCAGAGTGGGCATCACCATCTCCAAATCCTCAAGACTGTGGATGAACAATGGACTAAAGTAGACTTAGTATTCTATTATAGACTTATTAATCTAGCAATGGAAGAACTTTTATCATTGATATAAAGCAGTGGCCACAGGAGTTTCTGAAGGGAAGGAGAGGGTAGAATAGGTGTAATATGGGGACATTTTCAGGACATTGGTATTGTCCTACATGAAATTGCAATGATAGATATAGGCCATTATATATTTTGTTATAATATACAAAATTGTGCAGGAAAGATTATAAACTGTAATGTAAACTATAGTCCACAGGTAGCAGCAATTCTTCAATATGTGTCTATCAATCATAACAAATGTAGCACGCTAATTAAAGATGTTTTTAAAGTGGAAAACTGTGGGAGGGAGGATGGGTGTAGCATATGGGAATTCCATATATTTTACTGTAACATTTATGCTATCTAAATTTTTTTTTTAAAAGGCTAAATAAATAAATAAGTGTTACCTTTAAAGAAACAAAATAAATAAATGTAAGCAAATAAATCCCCCTTCTTTAGCCTGACCCTTAACATGCTATGTGCTTAAGTAGTATAGGAAACAAAATCATATTTAGGAAATGGGAGTGGGTTGCTGTTATTCAAATACAAAAATGTGGAAATGGCTTTAGAATTGGGTAATGTTTAGAGATGGGAAGAATTGTGAGGTGATTGATAGAAAAGTTCTAGATTGCTTTGAAGAGACTTTTGGTAGAAATAAGGATGCTAAATTTATTTCAAACAAGGTCTTAGAAGAAAATGATGAATGTGTTATTAGATACTGAAAGAAAGGCAATCCTTGTTTTAAAGTAGCAGAGAATTTGGTGAAATTGAGTTCTGATGTCAGGTGGAAGGAAGACCTTAAAAATAATGAACTTGGATACTTAGCCAAACAGATTTCCAAGCTAATTATTGAAAGTACAACCTGATTCCTTCTTGCAGGCTATACTAAAATGAGAGTGGAAAGGGATAAGCTGAGAACTCAACTCCTGGGTAACAAGAAACAAGAAATGGAAGATTTGGAAAATTCTGAGCTTCAAGAAAGTGTGTCTTTAGATAATAGTGTTCCATGTCAGGTTTTATATGAATACGGAACCAGTCAGCTATTTAAGGATATTTAAGATTGGAAATGAAGTTATGTATAAAATGATCTATGGAATGTCCAATTGTCTGGTGGTTTGGATCCCTGTTAACAAGCTTCTTCTTGTGTGCATAATTTGTATGAAAGTAACCATTGGAAGCCTGAACAAAAAGGGACAGAAAAGGGACAAATTGAAGGAAGTATGACTACAAGGGCAGAACCATGGAAGCTGAGGTCTTCACTGTAAAGATATGCTTTTGCTAAGAGCGTGCTCATGTGTGTGGAAAGTGTGGGTCTGTCCTTGAGCTTTTAGTGGGTGGGCCTACTGATTCTTGTTCAGAGAAAGTACTGCTCCCCCAGAACTTGGAGTGGGTGGAGCCTTTACTCCATATTTCAAGGGCAAAGCTGCAGTGAAGCACTTAGAAGGGTGGACCTGTCACTCCATCATCCCTGAAGGACAATGTATCTATCTATAGATTATTCTCACATCTTGAATTCTATTGGAAGATATCTTGCTGGGTTTTGGAATTGCTTGGGACCTGTGACACCTGTTTTCCTTCAATTTATCCTTATGGGCATGGAATGTTTCACCTATGCTTATCTGACCTTTGTATATTGGAAGCAGATAATTGTTCTCTAAGTTTCACAGAGTGGAAAGGTGCCCCGGTACAGAAAGCATCCATAGCCAATTTTGAGGAGAATTTGTAAATAGCATTGCATCTAAAATGACCTAAGGCTTTTGGAATGATGTGATAGAATGCACACATTTTGCTTGTAGAAAAAACATGTCTGTTTGGGGTCTAGAGTGTGGAGTGTGGTGATTTGGAACTGTATGTACCACAGAAGCACATGCTCCTAAAGTTAAAACCTTTGATGAGATTACTTCAGCTAAGGTGTGGTGCAACTCAATCAGGATGGGTCTTGCTCCTCCTACAGTAGTCCATTATAAGAAGAATGAAATTCAGAAAGTCATAAAGAAAAAGCCACATAGAGAACAGCCAACAGCTTACAACATAAGCAGAACACAGAGAAGAAGGTGGTACCAGAAGATGTCTCCATGTGCTTTGCCATATGACAAACTAAGGACCAAGGATGGCTGGTAGCCAGTCCCAGAATGCCACAGTCTTTAGGGAAAAAGGATTTCCATGATGACAACTTTGATTTGGACTTTCTTCTAACTTCAAAACTGAAAGTTAAAAATTTTCCATTGTTTAAGTCAACCTCTTTCATGATATTTGTATTAGCTGGCTGGGAAACTGAAACACAAGGTAAAAGAAATAGAACCATATAATTCCCTAGAATTTCTTTTCATTTATCATTTCAATCTAGAGTTTTACAATCCAATCTGTAACAAAATAAAATAATGAAATATAACTAAAAAAATACAAATGCCATTGACAAATTATTATACAGAAAAAAATCATTAAATTGTTTATATACTGGAGGAATATTTAGGATATATATAGCAAGCTTATCTTACAGTTCTTTATATTCAAAGTCAATATTAAGTAAGCTTTTTTCAGGCATGAGTTATAGTACTGCTGGTAATGAATTCAATGAAAATAAATAAATATATATATATGTACATATTAAATACAGTTTCTTTAAGCAGAAACACATAAAAATGTTTATGAATTTTTCTGTTGACTAAAATGTGCATATAAGCTCACATCAATCTTACCCTGAATTTACCCTAGGAGCAATGGTCCAATATTCACTAATTCAGTGTCCATGGTGACTTTATGGAACATAATCACCACATATAATGAGAATTGACTGTTCCAAATTTATTTTCATCTTACAAATCCATTAAATATTTGTAAGCTAGTCTATAGAATTCTTGCACCATTTATGTTATATTTATATTTACATATTTTTTAGATTGTGTTTATTAAATTTCTTAAATGTTTAAAACTGTGTTGATATATAAGAACATTGTGATCTTTAAAAATTTTCAGATACCCCAGTCAATTAAATAAAATATCTGATTAGTTTTGATTAGTTTTCTTGTGCCCCTTATTGGATTCTCCATAACACATGTGAAAACAAGTATTTAACTTTCTTCCTTACCAAACGTTTCCCTTATTTCCTGTTTGTCCAACTTGGCTTTGTACATTGCATTGGTCTCCAATATAATATTGAATGGAACAACTGGGTTTTGTCTGATTTGAAAGGGACTACTTCTATCTATTCAAAATAAAATATATGGTTTACCATGGGATTTCTTTTTAAAAGATTTATTTATTTCTCCCTGTCCCCATTGTTTTCACTCCCTGTGTCTGCTCATCTTCTTTTAGGAGGCACCAGGAACCAAACTCAGAATCACTTAAGCCACATCTGCTCCCTGCTTGTTGAGTCTCTTGTTATGTCTTTCATTGTGTCTCTTCATTGCATCGTCTTCTGGAGCCAGCCCATTGCATCAGCTCTTGTTCTTCTTCTTTAGGAGGCCCTGGGAACCAAATCCAGGATGTCCCATGTGGGAGGCAGGCACCCAAATGCTTGAGCCACATCTGCTCTCTATTAGTCAGCCAAAGGGGTGCTGATGCAAAGTACCAGAACTCTGTTGGCTTTTATATAAAGTATTTATTTGGCATAGAAGCTTACAGTCACAGGACCTTAAAGAGTTCAACTCAGGGTACCACAAGAGGGACTTTCTCACCCAAAGTCATTGGCCACATGAAGGAGCAAGATGGTGGACAATGTCTACAAGGGTTCTTTCTTCCTCTTAAGGCTCTGTGGTCCCAGCTCTTTCCAATCTCAGCTGTAGGCTGGCATAAGGCTTTGTCTCTCTCCCCAGGGCTTGATTATTTCCAGGCTCAGCTGCTCTGGTCTCTCCACAAGATCAGCTGTAGACCATCAGGCTCTCTCTCTTACTGGGGCCTCTTCCATATGTATGGAGCAATCTTTATTACTCTGTGTTATTCTGTTATGTGTTTACTTCCTGGGGTTCTAGCATAAAAACTCAAACTCTCTCCTCTGTCATGTCATTTTTCCTGAGTCCATGCCCACCAAGAAGTTGGGTTCTCAACATCCTATTGCTGTGGCCAGATCAAAGCCCTAATCATAATTTAATCAATAAAGGTGAAACCTCTCAATTTAATACATTCACAATCCAATATCAATTTTTGGAATTCATAAACAATACTAAATGCCTGCATGCTCAGATACCATGGGCTTTTAATAGATACCTTTGATGCCACTTCCCTTAGCCCACTCAGTATTGATTCACCTTATTGTTAGGTTCTTGATTTCTTCAGGTCATCAATATCTCTGGTCTAAAAATAAATATTTATTCCTTAGGATCTCAGTGGGAGTAATGGCCATATGACATACTTCTATGGTGCATGGTTTCTGAGAGCTCTACTCCAATTTAACGTAAAGGGATACGTTACTGTAAAAATTAGATTTGTCCTAGAGTAACAGAAAATAAAATAATGATGTCTTAGAAGTAAATATATTTCTCAGATTCAGGAATCCTGGGTTATTTTATTGGCACATGGTATAATAAAATCAATTTCTTCAAAATTGTTGTGCAACACATGCATATGCACCTTCTTTAAGGTCACCTCATTGCCAAAAAATGCTGCCCTGTTCTAGTCTATAAGTCTGTTTTTCAATCAGTAGCAAAAAAAAAAAAAAAAAAAAAAAAAGAATGTCATACCTCTTCTATTTAAGATCTACATAAAGGCTAATTTGTTTACTGCATTAGTCAGATAATGGCCATGTGGACATATTAAGCAACAAAGGTGCATGGGAAATCAAATATATCCTTGATTCTAGGAAATTAATTGACTTGTTAAATTGCAAGAGGAGTAGTTTCTGCATGGAAGTTAATGCTACTGTGACTATCATTCTAGCATTGCTGACAAGTTTTTTCTTTTGACCTTTGGCCAATCACCATTATCTTTCTGTAAAGTGGGAAAAATGTAGAATTAGCAGTAAGCCCATGGGGTCTAATACTAGATTTTTGATGTTAGATGAAAAATAATTGCCTTGTTTATTGAGCCAGTCTAGTTGGGTTTTGTTAAATGTGGTTGAGTCATCTCAAACAAATGTAGAACTGAGGAAATGAGGTAATGAAAATTAGTTGAATCTAAAACATGGTAGTTATTGAGTGGAGAAAACAAAACCTGGGTAATTGAGAACCCTGTTTCACTACAGACAATTTTTACTCAAACCATTTTTTTTAAACTGTCATCTGTTATCCCTTGAGATATAAGCCTTGATGTTTTCAAAACACTTAGAGATATGGACACCATGTTTCTAAGAATAATCCCCTCAGGTAGGGCATCCCTACCAAGAGATCCATCTGGTCTCACCATTTCTGCAATGGTCCCCTCTGAAACCTATAGCAATGTCTACTGGATCATTCCTATGGCCATATAGTTATTTTATCATGTCCTTCCTTTAGGAGGGGTCTCTATCTTGATCCAAATTCTCAGATAGTTACTGTATTTACCTCTAAGCATCCAATTGAAATTGTTCAAATGAAGATATGTTACTGAATAGATTAATTACTGGGGTGTGGTTGGACTTAAAGGAAACAACCTGCAATATCCAGACAAACAGAGACTAGCAACAATGTGGAATTGAAAGCAATAAAAAGAAATAATTTCCTGTATCCCAGCGATAAATGTGAGGGGATGCTTAAATGCAGGATTATAATTTTGTTGGAGCACAGTGGCTTCTGGAGAAGTGTAGACAAAGCAGAGAGGAAGAACCCTGATCTCAAGCTTCCTTCTCTCCTATATTCTGCCACTTGTGCATCCTTTTGTCCAAATAAAAATAGAAGAAAATTATCAAAAGGTTACAGGTGGTGTACCCCACATGCTTAAACCTCTCAGATTACAGAGCATGAATAAGAGTATGAGATAGTTTGAAACTGTATGAACCCACAGAAAAATATGTACTTAAACTAATTCCATTCCTGTGGGTGTGAACACATTGTAAATTGGACATTTTGATAAGTTTACTTCAGCTACGGTATAGCCCACCTCAGTCAGGATGAGTCAACCCTTTTACTGGTGTCCTTTATAAGCAGAAATTCAGACACAGACAGAAAACCACTGGAAACAGCTGGAAGCTGAAATTCAATGGAACCTAGAAGAGAATGGAGAGGCTGTTCTGTGCATTGCCATGTAACAGAGGAGCCAAGGAACAAGGACCACTGGCAGCCAGCCTCCCAACACCAGTCTTCAGGAAGGAAAAACGACCTTCATGATGTCTTGATTTGAACTTTCTTTAGCCTCAAAAACATGAGGTAATAAATTCCCATTGTTTAAGCTAAACAATTTAGAGTTTTTGCTTGAGCAGCAAAAGAAACAAACAGAATAGTTTAGAAAATTCTGCTGTAGTGAGGGAACATGAGAAATACCAACATATCAAATCGTTTTCCTGCTTACCTTTACTACAACATTCTTCAAGATATTTCTCTATTTTACATAAATATAAACTAATTTAGAATAATTGTCTCTAATATTATCGTCTTATATTCTATCTTAGTTGATTTATTGTTAAATATTTCAAAGGCATAAAAACTACATAATGTCTATAAAATTATGAAGAAAAATAAGTTTTTAAAAATCTAAGCATTCACATTCAGCTAAAATATATATATATATTATTACATGAAAATTCTCTGATTGTATCCATCTACTTACTGACCCCATTGTTAAGAACCAATATGCTTCTTTTTTATTATCATCACCTCAAATTTTAATACATATTCCACAAACATGTTGTATCAATAGAGTATATTGCTTAGTTTTCATATTTTAGGATTTCTTATACATGATACTACAGTGGAATATTGTTTTACATCTTAAATTTAATACTCAATTTCATGTTTGTGAGTTTCATTTAGGTTCATTCATGTTATTCGAATCTGTTAGTATTCAGTGCTATACAAAAATTCATTTTATATCCTAAAGTATTCATCATATTAAGATGAAAATTGGAATTTGCATCATAGAGTATTGAATCTAGAGATGAATTATCCCCCAAAATCATACTCTCAAATTTACACTGAATCAAGTAGTGATAGACATTTTAATTGCTGCCAGTTCAATGTGTGGGGAATACTGTAATTACTCCACATGGTTGGCATTTTCAGTACCTTGATCTCCAGTGACTCAAGATGCTTTTGACATGTTCACCATTTACTTTTCCTCTTCAGTGAAATGCTTCTTGATATCTAGTGCCAATTTTCCTACCTAGTTGTTCAACTTTTCTTATTGAAAATATTGGAGTTTTAAAATGAATACTTTAAGAAACTTCAAAGAGAGTTGGGAGGTCATCCCGGAGGTAATGCTTATGCACACCTCAGTAGGATCTCACAGAACACCAAAGTGGATATCATCCCACTCAGAGGGGATCCTGACGACACTGGAGACACCCAGGTCCTATATAAGGGAGGATAGCTCCAGAGATTGATGCCTTATCAGTGAGCTATACTTTGGAATCTGTGCTCCTGAGAGTGACAGAGTTGGACTCAAATAAATCCTCCCTGCACATTATCCATCAGTCCCTTCCTTTCAAACCTATATGTGGAGCTGGAGTTTCTAGGTGTACTTCCAGAGACTGGAGCCTTTGGCCTGCCCATGTGCCAGCTGTGCCTGGAATCTTGGTGTAGCTGCAACTCCTACTCTACAGCTTAATGGACTCACCCAAGTCACCTGAGAGAGTCTGCAGCTGCAGGCAGAATAATCCCATTCATAGTACCCATGGGATATAAGCCCCCTCTCACTTGGAGGTGGAGTGGATACCAGCATCCCAAACTCCTCAGGATTGGGGGAAGAGCTATGGACTAGAGTGGACTCACCGGTATTCTGTTGTAGATATATTGTGATTCAAGTAATGGAAGAAATTTCAACAGTGAGGTGGAGCCAGAGGCCACTGGACACTTTTGGGTCAGGGAAGGGAAAAGCAGTTGTAATGCAGGGGCTTTTTCAGGACTTGGGAATTATCCTGAGTGACATTGGAATGACAGATATAGGCCATTTTACATCAGCATATACCATGCAGAACTCTGTGGGGGAGAGTGTGATCTACAATGTGAACTATGGTCCATGCTTAGTGGCAAAGCCCCAGGATGTGTATATCCATTGCAGGTGATGTGCCACACTAAAGAAAGATGTTTTTGTGGGATGTTATGGGAGGTGTGGGAGGTGGGGAAATTGGGAATCCTTGTAATTTTTGTGTAACATTTATGTAATCTAAGCATCTTTTAAAATATATATTAAAAAAAAAAGAATACTCTGAGTGCAAACACTTTGTCACATGCACTGTTCATATTTTCTTATAATATGACTTTTGTCTTTTTTACTTTGATTTTGCTGTCTTTGTCACTGTTATCACTACTAATTGTGTTAATTGTTTTAATATCCACTTACACATTAATGTTAAACCTGCTTATATTCAGCTCCTTCCAAGAACCATGAAGCCATACCATAAACACTACTTAGGCTGCCTGTAGTATGAACCTCTCCCTGCAAAAGGAATGGTGGGGTAAGGCAGGGAAGTAAGAAGCTTGTGTTTCTCAATGCTGACTTCTGCACCAACCTTCCCTGTAAAAGCTCGTATTCAATTTGGGAGTCTGGCTCCAGTGTTGCCCCATTTCTCCCTGAGAACACTCTCTGGCCATGCTATCTTATGGAATTCATTCCAGGGTAGAAATGCCTTCTTTAGGTTTAGAATGACAGATTCTCTTCCCATTCTGGGAAGAGGAAAGATGACATTTTTTTCGTAAGAAAATACCAAAAATTCAATTATCCTTGTGGCAAAAAAGGAAGAGGGAATGCATGCACATATGTGAGGACATTCATGCATACTGCATTAACACATGAAGATCCACCCAATCCTGGGACTTTTGGTTGAAACAGGGAAAACTCCCTCTAGAAAAGTGGGGAAAGAACAAAACTCCCAGTGGAAGACAGATGAGCAATCAAGATAACTGGTGAATTCAATCTATTCCACAATCCTTCCAAGGGAAGCCAGGGAATAGTTTGCTGCTTGAGATCTGCTGAAAAGGCAGATCTGGGCTATAAAAATGTCTGGATGAGGTGTCTCAGAACTTTAAAGATGGGGAATTTTGTGACAACAGCAGCAGTGGTACGGATGCATAAGTCCCAGGAAAGCAGTTCTGTTGTCCCCTATTCTAGGGAAGGAGGAAAGAGGCTATACAGTTTAGCCTCCAGCACAGCCCCAAATCTAAAGTCTCCTTTGTACAGATTGTCTTCACCCATCCTTAGGGCTTCTCTGGAGAACCAAAGATGCACCACTTTTAGGGGAGGATATATGGGAAGAAAATTAAGCATCTCATGCAAGCTTCTCTCTCAAAATCAACTTAAGAATCAGACCTCAGAAGAGGATAAAGAGAAATGATCTCATCCACCCAAACAGAAACAGCATAATAGAGAGAGCTCTCACTCACTCAAAGTTTCTCTGGCCCTCCTGCAATTGTTTAACACCAGATCCTCCAGGTTTTTCTCAAATCCTTTGGACAAGCAAGAGACACTGTATAAAAGTCCATGCTGCAAATTGCAACTCTGGCTCCTTTATAACCCACCTACCACATCAGCTAAGGCTTGATGGAAAATAGAGGAGAAGAATGATGAATTGGAAGGGGTATTTTTTACTTCTGGCTGTATTTGTACACATGATGAACTCAGCCTCCACATGTAGGCTTTTAAAACACCACAAAAATACCTGGAGGAAATATACAGGAAAGGAGATGTAAACAGTATGTGACTCCTTAAAACATTCATGCTCCCCATTGCTTGTTGAGCTCTCCTTGCACTCTAAACAAATATGCCATGAATCAATGAGAATAATAAACCAAATAATTAAAGAACTCCACAACGTAGCAGGATACAAAACTGTGGACTTAGTGCAGCCTGTTGTCTTTCCCTGAGACCCACAAATAAACCCTGTTAACCTCACATATCAAGTAGTTGATGAATGTGGGCTGACTCCCTTCTTGGGATTGCCTAGAGATAAAACAAAAAACTTAGCAGATGGGGATTTCCCAGCACATTCTTCCCCCTGCTCTCCCATATATATGTAAACATTCACTGGGGGCAGGCTGTCCAAAGTAGACCCACTTTATGGCATCTGTTTCTCATGGGGAGTTAGCAGTGTCCTTCCATTATGATGACTTCCAATATGGCAAAACAAGGGTGCGCATAGATCAAATAAACATGTAACAGCCACAGATTGGGACCCCTTGGCCATGGGGAAGAGATGTCCTTTGGTGAAGCTGATCTTGCTCTGTTTCCTTTCTTTGGGATTAAACATTTCTCCATCAAAGCCAGTGTGAGCCATGCTTTTGCTGGTGATACTGACACCTATATTGACATAGCTTGACATACTTTAGGTGTCTTCTTTCTGACTAACAGTTTGACACAGTGAGCTGGGTGCCAACAGTTTGAGGAAGCAAGCAAGGTGCTGACCATTCAACAGTCCAGCTAAAATTAAAATGCAAAAATTAGTTACATTCATATAATTATATTAGCGTCAAGATATAATGTATGTGCAAACCCCATTTAAAATAGCAACAAAGAATGATAAAATTAACTTAGGATGAAATAACCAAAACCCATATGAAGAAAAATATAAAACATCTTGAAAAACTTAGAATTGACAGGAACAAGGACAAGGTGATGTCCCATTTCTCCCTGGTCCTCTCTCCTATGTACAACTATGAACACTGGAAATAACACGAGAGACAACCAAAGGAGAACTATGAAAAGTGTTATGAAGGCAAACTGGTTTGGGACTCCAGAACCTTTTGGTCCTCTTATTCTTGAAGGAAACCAAAACCCAAACTGAGTATTTTCTGAGCCTCAACCTATCAAAAGAACACAGCCCAGGTAGGCTAATCCTCCCAGAAACTAATGAGAATCTCACAAACCATACAGGGTAAGTACAGCATCATTGGCATGGGGGATATATGGGAAGCCTCACTTAAAATAAATAGCCAGGGGTAGCATTCTTTTTCTCTGTTAGGCCTGAGATGCCAGTTTCCCAACCAGAAGTGCCAAGGCTGCTGGGAAGCACCAGTAAGAGGGTCATCACCACAAAAACAGCTTTTTGTGAGAAGTCTTTTTTCCTTTCTCCATTCAGAAACACTAGTGTCCAGGAGGCACCATCAAGAGGGATGATAACATGACAAGCCTCTTTATCTTTGTAGGCTTGAAATTCTTGTTCTTACCAATAAGGTGTATGACTACTGATCATTCAGCCAATAAAAAAATAATATGAAAATATTATGCTTGAATATTGGGCAACCTAGGGAAAAAAAATGACTGACTTATTGAAAACTACAAACTAAAAATCTCAATCAAAATGAAATAGGTAACATGAATGGTCCCACAACCATTAAATAAATTTAATTCATTGTTTAAAAAGCTCCTCATAAAGAAATTATGAGGACACGATGGTTCACTGAAGAATTCTAAGAAAATTTCAAATAAGAACTAATGCAGATTTTTACGAGGTCAGTATTAACCAGATACCAAAATAAGAAAAGGAAAGGAAAAAATGTAAAGAAAAATACATTTTGTCATATGACCAGTAACTCTTATAATATAACAATATAGTAAACACATAAATACAATGTATAAAATACATAATGATCAGGAGGCTTTATTCCTCATACACAAAACTGGTTCCATTTATGGACAACAATCAATATAATCTTTCTTTTAAAAGGCTGTAAAAGAAAAAATCATATTCATATATCATTTGGTGGGAAAAAAAGCATTTGATCAAAAAAATAACCAAATAAAACTAATAAGAAAAATTTTGGAGAGGATTTAGATGACAGAAAGGTCACAGAAATGGTGGGAAGGATCACTGGTGTGGGGTGTCAGTGATGAGGGATGTATGGGAAGGGATTCACCTGGGGCATGCCTCTAAGACACATGAATATGTTCACATGCTCATGGGACATTGTCTTAGTGGGTGGAATTACAAAAAATAACTGAAAGAATATTCAATTCTCACCCTGGGGAGTTCTGCTAAATTCTCTAATAGGAAAGCAAGAGTCCCCTGAGTGCAAGGACAATGTTTAGTGAAGGAAGACAGACTATTATACCAGGCCCTTGTTATTATTTTTTTAAATAATTTTTTTTTATTTTTTAAAGATATTTAGATTACATAAATGTTACACAAATATTGTAGGATTTCCATGTGCCCCACCTCCCACTCCTCCCACAACCTCCCACATAAACATCCTTCATTAGAGTGCCACATCACCTGCAATGATATACACATCTTGGGACTTTGCCACTAATCATGGACCATAGTTCACATTGTAGATCACACTCTATCCCACACAGTCTGCATGTTATATGATAATATAAAATGGCCTATATCTGTCATTGCAATGTTACTCAGGATAATTCCCAAGTCCCAAAAAGCCCCTGTATTACAACTGCTTTTCCCTCTCCCTGGCCCCAATCTTCCAGTGCCCACTGATTGCTCAACATTAATGTTGTCATTGCTTCCATTGCATGAATCACAATATAACACAATACCAGTAAGTTCACTCTAGTCCATAGCTCTCCTCCCAATCCTGAGGAGTCTGTGATGGTGATGTCCACTCCACCTACAAGTGAGAGGGGGCTTATATCCCATGGATAAGATGGATGGGATTATCCTGGCTGCAGCTGCAGACTCTCTCCTTTCCCAAGGCTGGCCATTTTCCATCATCATAGCCCCACGAGGCGTTCAGGGTGAGTCCATTGAGCTGTAGAGTAGGAGTTGCAGCTCCACCAAGATTCATTTGCCCAGCTGGCACATGGCCAGCCCAAAGACTCTGGTCTCTGGAAGCACACCTACAAAATCAAGCACTACATATAGGTTTGAATAAAAGGGACAGATGGACCATGTGCAGGGAAGACATATTTGGGTCCAACTCTGTCACTCTCAGGAGCAAGGATTCCAAAGTAAGGCCCACTGATAAAGCACAAAACTCTGGGGCTATCCACCCTGATATAGGACCTGGGTGTCTCCAGAGCCTTCAGGAGCCCCTCTGTTTGGAGTGATATCCACATTGGAAGTCTATGAGTTTTTTTGAGATGTGCATAAACTTTACCTCTGGGATGACCTCCCGACTCACTTTGAAGTCTCTTAGCCATATAAACTCATTTGCTTTACCTTTTGCCCCTTTCATTCGAGGTCTTTTTCCGGTTGTATTGCCGGTTGGCACTTGTTAGTAATCCCTCGTTGTGAGGGAGGCTCATCCTCGGGAGTCATGTTCCACGCTGGGAGGAAGGTAATGCATTCATATGCTGAGTTTGGCTTAGAGAGAGGCCACATTTGAGCAACAAGGAGGCTCTCAAGAGGAAACCCTTAGGCACCCCATAACAATAGGCTAAGTTTCAGTTTCAAAAGCAAAGACTCATAAGGCTAGTCATCAATAACAAGAGTCCATCAGTAGTCATTCCCCTTTGTCAGACCCTGCCCCTGCACTTGGAGGACTGTTGCTATTCCCTTGGAGAACTCTCCAGGATTGGAATTCAGTATTCTCTCATTTATTGTGTGATTCTCCACCCACTGTGACCATGCCCCGTGAGCATTGGAACAATTTTATATACCTTTTATGTATGTTCAGGAGAACTTCCTCCCATGTGCCTCCCATCCCTGACACCCCCCACCAACAAACCTCTCCCACCACTCTTGTAACCTTTCTGAGATCCTAAGCTTCTTTAAAGATGAAGCCAATACAATAGCCAAATAAAATTAATAGGAAAATGAAATAATAATGATGTTTAAATGTAAGAGATAAAATACATGAAAACTTAAAAAAAACTAAAACTAAAATAAAATGAAAGGATTGGGTTATTAAAAAATGAGAAAAAATTGTTTTAAAAATTTATTTTTGACATTTTGCCTTTTATCACTGCAATATCTGGTGTCCACTCTGTACCGCGGCACCTTCCCCTCTCTCTCCCCAGTGACTCATTATTTTTCATTTAATTTTCAAAGACGTTTTAGGTCACAGCAAAGTCAAATCAGAATAGAAGACCCTCTCATATACCCAACCTCCTCCCCCTTTCCTCACCTCATATTAAATACTTTTTGTATGTGGATGCTAGCATTGTTATAACTGATATACAGATACTGAAACATACCTACTAAACATTGTCTATAGTTTACATTTTAGATGCTACACTTTTATAAATTTTGATATTTACCATGTCCTGTGTCCGTCACTGTAAGGTAATGAAAAACATTTCCATTGACCACTAAATATCTGCTGTGATCTATTCTGTTCCTCCCTCCCCAACCCCAGGGGCCCATGATGACCCCCTGGATTGACTCCTTGGATGACAAGATTCATAGTTACATTCAACAAGAGGTCATGACACACTGGTTTGTCCTCCACTACTAGGAACCGCCCTCGTTCTTAAGAGGTGCCCACCTGTCTATTTCTGAGCAAATTGGTCCTCCCAAAGATGGGAGTCTATCTCCTTCCCTCCCATTGTGTGTGTCTTCACCCACTGATACAACACATTATGACAGTATGAACACTCACACAATCCCTATATGCCTGCTCCAGATGCACCCTGTCCCAAATGCCCCTCTCAGCCACCACCTTAAAGCAGTGACACTTCCTTGTCATAGTTCCATAAGAGCCCCCCCAACTCTGTACTTTCAACCTCATACCCACAAATCCCAAGTGTTCACCTGGTCCTTCTGCCATTTCTCCCCCAGATCCTGGGGATACTGACCCACCCTTCCCAATCTATCCACCTATCAACCCTGCACCACCCAACTCAATGTTTCACTACCCTCCTGTCCTATCCTTTCAATTCACAACTACACTGTATCACTTTACCATAGGTTACCTCCTTATGGGTGATGGCTCACAACTTTATCTTCACTTTCTCTTTCTTGTACACCTATCTTTCAGACAATCATTCTCAGAGACTGCTCAATTACTTAATTTATATCAGTGAGGTCATGTATTGTTCATCCTTCAATGCCTGGCTTGCTTCACTCAACATAAGGTCTTCCAGATTCATCCGTGTTATCCTGTGTGTTAGTACTTTATTCCTTCTTACAGCTGAGTTGTATTCCATTGTACATTTGTGCAACATTTTGTTTATCCATTCACCTGCTGATGGGCACCTGGGTTAATTCCAACTTTCAGCAATAGTGAACAATGCCGCTTTGAACATTGTAGTGCATCTGTCTATTTGTGTCTTTGCTTTCAGTTCTTCTGGGTATATACCCAGCAGTGGGATCAGTGGATCATATGAAAGATCTATAGATAGTTTTTTGAGGAAGCACCAAACTGTCCTCCACAGTGGCTGGGCAATTCCACAATCCCACCAGCAGTGGATGTGGGTTACCATTCCTTTACATCCTCTCCAACACTTATAGTCTGCTGTTTTTTTTAATAGCTGCCATTCTTATGGATGTAACATGGTATCTCAATGTAGTTTTGATTTGCATTTCTCTAATAGCAAGAGATGTCGAGCATTTTTTCATGTGCTTTTTAGTCATTTGTATTTCTTCCTTGGAGTAGGGTCTTTTCAGGTCACTTGCCCATTTTTTAAATGGGTTGTTAGTCTTTTTATTTTCAAGTTGTAGGATTTCTATATATGCAGGATATTAGGCTCCTATCAGATATATGCTTGCCAAATAATATGTCCCATTGTTTAGGCTGCCTTTTTATTTTCTTGATAACATCCTTTGAGGTGCAAAAGTTTTTAATTTGAGGAGATCCCATTTATCTATTTTCTCTTTTGCTGCTCATGCTTTGGGTGTGAAGTTCATGAAACCATTTCCTATTACAGGGTCCTATAGATGCTTCTCAACATTATCTTCCAAGGTCTTTATGGTCTTGGCTCTTATATTTAGATCTTTGATCCATCTTGAGTTGATTTTCATATAAGGTGTGAGTTGGTGTTCCTCTCTCATTCTTTTGGATATGGATATCCAGTTCTCCAAGCACCACTTGTTGAAGAGGTCATTCTCTCCCAACTGAGTAGGCTTGTTGGCCTTGTCTAATGTCAGATGACTGTATATGTGAGGATCTATATCTCAACTCTCAATTCGGTTCCATTGGTCAATGTGTCTATTTTTGTGCCAATACCATGCAATTTTCACCACTGTAGGTTTGTAGTATGTTTTAAAGTCAGGTAGTGTGATACCTCCAAATTCTTTTTTTATTTCAATATGTCTTTGGTGATTCTGGGTCTCTTATCTTTCCAAATAAATTTTGTAGTTTGTTTTTCCAACTTCTTAAAAAATAGTGTTAATTTTTATTGGAATTGCATTAAATTTGTAGATTAGCTTCGATAGGATAGACATCTTGGTGATGTTTAGTCTTCCTATTCATGAACAGGGAATATTCTTCCATTTATTTAAATCTTTTTTATTTCCTTTAACAGTGTTGTGTAGACTTCTGTATATAAGTCCTTTACATCTTTAGATAAATTTATTCCTAGTTATTTGATTCTTTTAGTTACTATTGTAAATGGTATTTTTTTCTTGAATTCCTCCTCAGATTTCTTGTTTTTGGTGTACAGAAATACTACTGATTTTAGAGCATAGATCTTATATCCTGCAACATTACTTAACTCCTTTATAAATTTTAGAAGCTTTGTTTTAGATTTCTCAGGCCTTTCTTTGTATAGGATCATGTCATCTGCAAATAATGAAATTTTTACTTATTGTTTTCCAATTTGGATGCCTTTTATATCTTTTTCTTGTCTCAGTGCTTGAGCAAGTACTTCTAAGACAATGTTAAATAGGAGTTGTCATAGTGGGCATCCTTGTCTTGTTCCTGATCTCAGAGGGAAGGCTTTTAGGATTTCACCATTGAAGATGATGCTAGCTTTGGGTTTTTCATATATACTCTTTATCATGTTCAGAAAAAATTTCCTTCTATTCCTATCTTTTGCAGTGTTTTTATCAGGAAAGGGTGCTGTATTTTGTCAAATGCTTTTTCTGCATCTAGAGAGATGATCATGTGATTTTTTTCTTTCAATCTGTTTATGTGGTGTATTACATTTACGGATTTTCTTATGTTGAACCATCCTTGCATGCCTGGGATGAAACCCACTTGGTCATGGTGTATAATTTTTTGCTATGTTGTTGAATGTAAGTAGCAGGTATTTTGTTGAGGATTTTACCATCTAAGTTCATGAGAGAAATTGGTCTGTATTTCCTTTCTTGTACTAACTTACTTTGGCTTTGGTATTAGGGTAATATTAGCATCATAGAATGAGTTTGACAATGTTCCTTCTACTTATATTTTTTGGAAAAGCTTAAGCAGAATTGGTGTTAGCTCTTTCCTGAATGTTTTGTAGAATTCACCTGTGAAGCCATCTGATCCTGGGCTCTACTTTGTTGGGAGGGTTTTGATGACTCAGTCTCTACTTTTAACTGGACTGTTGAATTCATCAATTTCTTCTTTCATCACTGTGGGTTGCTTGTGAGTTTGTAGAAATTTGTCCGTTTTCTCTAAATTTTCATTCTTGTTGTCATATTGTTTTTCATAGTATCCTCTTATGATACTATCTATTTTGGTGGGGTTGGTAGTGATAGCCTCTTCTTCATTCCTTATTTTGTGTATTTGCATCTGCTCTTTCTTTTTCTTTGATAGTCTGGCTAAGGGTTGTCAATTTTATTGATCTTCTCAAAGAACCAGCTTTTGGTTTTGTTTATTTTTTCAAGTGCTTTCTTTTTTTCTATTTCATTTAGTTCTGCTCTAATCTCTGTTCTTTCTTTCTTTCTACTTCCTTTGGCATTAGTTTGCTTTTGTTTTTCCAAATCCTCCAGATATGCAGTTAGGTCTTCAATTTTAGCTCTTTCTTCTTTTTTGATATTGCACTTATGGCTATGAATTTCCCTCTCAATACAGCTTTGGCTGCATTCCATAGGTTTTGATATCTTGTGTTGTCATATTCATTCAATTCGAGGTGATTTATGATTTCTTTTGAGATTTCCTCCTTGACTCACTCTTTGTCTAAGACTGTGTTGTTTAGCTTCCATATCTTTGGCCTAATCTGATTTTCTGGCCCTTAGTGATTTCCAATTTTATTCCTTTGTGGTCAGAGAAATTACTTTGTATAATCTCAATCTTTCTGAATTCATTGAGAGTTGTTCTGTGGCCTAGCATGTGGTCTATCTTGGAGTATGATCCATGTGCACTTGAGAAGAATATACATACCACTGTATTTGGGTGCAGCATTCTGTATATATCTATTAGGACCAGTTCCTCTAATGTATTATTCAGAGTCTTTGTTTCTTTATTGAATCTCTGTCTAGATGTTCTGTCTAATGGTGAAAATAGTGTATTAAAGACCCCCAAAATAATTTTGGAGTCATTTATTTCCCCAGTTTGTTTTTCCAGTGTATGCCGCATGTATTTTGAGGCACCATGATTATGTGCATAAATGTTTATAATTGGTCTCTCTTCTTGAAAGATTACCCCTTTTACTAATATGTAGTGTCCATCTTTGTCTCTTACAATAGTTTTCCATTTAAATTCTATTTTGTCCACTATTAGGACAGCTACTCCTGCCCTTTTTTGGTTATTGTTTACTTGTAAAATTGTTTTTCAGCCATTAACTTTCAGTCTCCTTGAATCCCTGGGTCTAAGATGGGTTTCTTGTGGACAACTTATAGAAGGGTCATATTTCCTTATCCATGCTGCCAATTGATGTCTCTTGATTGGTGTGTTTAATCCATTAACATTCATTGTTATTAATCTCAATGGATTTCTTACATCAGCCATATATTCTTTGGGTTTATGTATGTCATATGTTGTTTTAATTTCTCTTTTGGTCTTTTTATTTGTTCTTACACTCTCCTCCAACTCTCTCTCTCCTCTTTTTTTCCTTTCAACCTGTAGAACTTTCTTTAGTATTTCTTGAAGTGCAAATTTCTTATTGTCATATTCTCTTAATTTCTGTTTATCTGTGAATATTTTGAGCTCTCCATCATTTTTGAATGCCAGTTTTGCTGGATAGAGAATTTGTGGCTGGAAGATTTTTCTTTTAGTACCTTGACTATGTCATACCACTGTCTTCTTGCCTCCATTGTTTCAGATGAGAAATCAGCACTTAATCTTATTGTGCTTCCCTTGTATGTGATGGTTCTCTTTTCTCTTGCTGCCTTGAGTATTTTCTCATTATCTTGAGCTTTTGACATTTTGATAATCATATGCCTTAGAATAGGCCTGTTGGGATTGATACTTTTTGGGGTGTGTTGTCCTTCCCAGACATGTACATCCATCTCCCTCAATAGGTTTGGAAATTTTCACCCATTATTTCCTTCTACACTCCTTCTTTTCCCTTTCCCTTCTCTTCTCTTTCTGGGATGCCTATAATGTGTATGTTTGTGCATTTTGTGTTGTCAGTTACATCCCTAAGTCCCTGCTGGATTTTTTCTATATTTTTTTCCATCTGTTCTACTATCTGTTTGATTTCAGATGTACTGTCTTCCACATCACTAATTCTTTCTTCTTCAGGGGTGGATACAGGCCATTGTATATTTTCACATAACTTACAAAATTTTGTGGAACAGAGTGTGCAGTATAATATAAATTGTAGTCCATGGTTAGTCACAATGCTTCAATAGGTTTCCTTCAGTTTTAACCAATATACCTCACTAATGAAGGATGTTATTAATGTGGGAAAGTTTGTGAAGAGGAGGGTGTGGGGCATATGGGAAACCTTTATATATTTTTTGTAGCATTTATGTAATCTAAAGCATCTTCAAAAATAAAAAATTTGAGTAAAAAAAATTGACAAAATCCTACATGTTAAATTTTTTCCTCAAGTTAGAAAGAGGGAAATTATATAAAGAAGTTAAAGAATATTTGCAAAAATGTTCCCAACTGACTGTTGAATTCATCTATCTGCACTCTATATGAAAATGGTATGTTAATGTACACGGATATTGTACATGACATCGTATAGCTGACAACATAGTTAACAATGAAAATCTGAATGACCTTCCTCATAATAGAGAGCAAGCCAAAGTTTACCACTTTCACCATTCTTATGGAAGATAATATTGGAAATATTAGCTAGTGTGATGAAGAAAGAAAAGGTGTATAGATAGGAAAAGAAGATATAAAACTGCTCCCATTTGTAGATAACATGGTATTTTTTAATGTAAAAATCCCATAGAATCTACATATAAACTTGGAACTAATAAGTGAATACAGAAAGTTCATGACATACAAAATCAAACAGGCAAAAATCAATCTACTTTATATATTAACAGGGAACCTGAAGAAACGAAACTTAAAAGCACGATACCATTTGCAATCAATCCAATGAAAATCATATATTCAGTTATACATTTAAAATACATACAAGGTCTGTATGTTGAACATTTCAACAGGATAATGAAAGAAATTAAGTTAAACAGAAATAAATGGAGACACAATCCATGCTCATGCACTGGAATATTCAAATTAATAAAGGTTGCATCTATCCCCAAGTTGATTTATAGGCCAAATAAAATTTCAGTGAAAATTCCAGCAAATTACTTATGGACAAGACAAGTTTCTTATAAAATTATTTGGGAAATAAAATACTTTAGAAAAGCTAAAATAATATTGACAAGGAAGAATAATGTGGAAATGCTCTGTACCCAATATTAAATCTTTCTCTTTAGTCACAGTAATCATGACATTGTGGTTTTCATGTAGCAATAGCCAGAACTTGCAAGTATGTCTAACTGATAGTGCAGGAAAATTAGTCTTTGTAATCAATGATGATGAAGATTTGGACCTCCATAGGGAAAGAAAATAATAAACACTGATAAAACTCACTCTTATACAAAATTTAATTCAAAATGTAACATGGAGTTAAATGAAAAATATAAGCTATATAAAACTTTTAGAAAATTACATAGAAGAATATCTTCAGTATTTAGAACAAGGCATAGAATTCTCAGAAGTAACACCAGAAGTGCAATACATAATACAAAAAAAAAAAAAAAAAAAAAA
>JAQZBX010026567.1:17058-28973 GCA_029593785.1 Cabassous unicinctus | reverse complement strand
GCTCGCGTGGCGCCGTGGGCTGATGTGGCAGGACCTCACAGCAAGGGGGAGATGAGCAGACACAGAGAAGACACGCAGCGAATGGACACAGCAGCACAAGCAGCAAGGGGGGGGATAAATAAAATAAAATAAATAAAATCTAAAAAATAAATAAAATAAAATAAAGTCACTACTAATAATGCAGTACTTTCTTCTGCCATTTTGCTATTTAACCTTTGTGTGTTTTATAACTTTTTATTTCCTCAATTCTTTCATTAATGCCTACTTATATATTTATTTTATTTTTTGAGTGCCTTGTCTTTTCTACCTAGATATATTTTTCATATGAATTCCAAGAACGGTGGTTGCGGGTTTGTCTGCATATGAATTCCTTGTGGTTATTATAGGATTAAAATTTAACATCTTTAATAAATAACAATCATGTTTGGTTTGATACTAACTTAACTTCAATAGCATACACATAAATTTTTTTCCATGCCTCCTTGTCCTATCACCTTTTTTTTCACTTGTATCTCTGTATATTATATGTCCAAAACCATAGATTTATCATTACTTTTTATGCATTTGCATTTGATCACCTGTAGGAAGTAAGAAGCGGAGTCACATACCAAACAATACACTACAATAATACTGGCATTTATAATTGTCCAAATGGTTACCTTTACTGCAGGTCTTTATTTCTTTATGCTACTTTGAGCTACTGTCTAGTGTCCTTTCCTTTCAATCTGAAAATTCCCTTTAGCATTGCTTGTGGGTCTGGTCTAGTGGTGAGGAGCTCCCTCAGCTTTTCTTTATCTGGGAATATCTTAATAGCTCTCTCATTTTTAAAAGAAATTCTCACCAGATATAAAACCCTTGACTGACAGTTGTTTTCTTTCAGCACTTTAAGTATTTCAAACCTACTGCCTTCTTATCTCCATGGTTTCTGAAAAGAAATTGGCATTCAATCTAATTGAGCTCCCTTGTATATAACATGTTGCTTTTCTCTTACAGCTTTCAGAATTCTCTCCTTGTCCTGTCTATTTGATAATGTGATCAAAATATTATAGGATGCAGTTTTCTTCATGTTTACCCCATTTGGTGTTATCTGGGCTTCTTGGATGTGCATATTCACATCTTTTGCTAAGTTTAGGAAGTTTTCTGACATTATTTCTTTAAGTATTCCTTCTGCCCTTTCTCTCTTTTTTTCTTCTGGGACTCCCATAATCCCTATGTTGGTATGCTTGATGGTGTCCCAGAGGTGTCTTATGCTATTTTCACCTTTTATAATTCTTTATTCTTTTCCTCAGCCTGACTCATTTCAATTTGTCTTGTCTTTGAGTTCACTGATTCTTTCTCTTGCCAGCTCCAATCTGCTGTTGAAACCCTGCTGTGCATTTTTCTTTTCAGTTATTGTGGTCCTCAACTCCATGGCTCCCCATACCTGAGCATCCTTGACCTACCCATTCCCATATCCCTGAGGAGATCTCTTCCACACTGCCTTTGTCCAGGGCAGATTGGAACAATGGCCACCCACTGTGCCATCTTCCAGCAATCTGAAGTTGCTAATGAAAAATCATAATCAGCAATTGGCTGTGCCTATCCCTGGTCTTGGGGAAGAGGATTTTTATGTCTTTTTCTGTCTCCAGGGAGCTAGCCAGGGACTGGACCTCACAGTAGGAGATGGGCACTGGTGACCTCCAAGCAAAGAGAGCAATTTACTGGTCTTTGCCATAATTTATTAACCTCTTCCTCCTGCTCTTCCTTGAATGCTGTATAGTGTTTAATGGCCTCTGGAATTTCAAAATGATTGTTTCAGACATTTCCTGCCTGTTTAGTAGTTGTTCTGGTGGATGGACTAATTCTTGGAGATTACTACTCTGCCATCTTCCCACAATCCTCCCTTTCTTTAGCTTTTTAGGGTCATCTACCTCTTTGAGGGTCTGAAGATGGGTGTGGACCCCTGACCTAGGAAAATACATATATGGACATGATATTTTGCAAAGAATCTTAGGAGCCAAAGACCCCCTTCAAGTTAAGAATCCCTGATCTGTGGCAAGGGATTTTGTTTATTTTAGACTTAATAAAGGATTAATTGAGAATAGCTGAAACCATTAATACTATGAAAGATGCTGTATATTTCACTGAAACGCTAACTTAACAATGAATCTAAAGCTTCACATTTCCTTCCCACTAAGGCTTAATGAGTCTCGGAAACTGTCTGCTCCGACGTAGCCCTGATGCCATGGCCCCTCAAATTTTAACAGGACCTGCTGATTTTGTTCAGTATATTCCAACCATTGCCACATTGGGTTATACATTTTCATATTCAGCATCTACCTTTTGCTTTTTACTTATAGGTACTTGTACAAATTTCCTTTTAAGTATTGCTAAGGAGCTGTTTCTTTCTCTTAAAAAAATGCCTGCTACCATAAGTTCCCAAAGGACTTTTCTCTCTGTTCACTGGAAGCTGTAATTTATGACCTATCATTGAATTGAATATTTTCCATCAGTCTTTGTTCTGTACTCTTTGCTATCCTTGGGGATTGGAAGATGTTTTGAAACACCTTTTGGTTGAAAGAGTGTCTTTGTAGTTGGAGTTTGAGCTAAAAGCAGATCCCTTGTGCCAAATAGGCTAGAAACATGGAAGCCGTGATGTCTCCTGTCCACACTCCTCCCCTTTTCCCACTGGTTCAAGCAGTTAAGAGTGTGCCCCCCTATAACCTTACCATGTTCCATAAGCAGAATGGGCAGAAAATATAAGCAGGAAATAAACTTACTTTATATTACAGGTATCCAGTCTTCTCTCATACTTTCTAACCCAGACACTTTTAAAAGTTTGCTTTAGGCTGAAGTTTTAAGCTGAAAGTTTTATTTTGTGAACATTTGAACCCCAAATCCAAGCAAATAAAATTCACAAAGGCAAAAATTCCAAGTCCTGTAAGTTTAGAGGCAGTTAACATAGCCATTCATTCATTTAATCCATTAATTATGTGTTACATGACATATAGTAAATACAAGGTAAGACTTCTGCCTTCTCAGCAGTTATTTAGTGACAAAATAAGGATTTCAGACATGATGACAAACATTAGCTTTGGATTAAATCTACACACCAATCTTCATGGAACGAAATGCTGATTTCAAGCTTCCAGTTGTGTAACAATTTGCTCTTAGGGGCTGGTAGAAGCAGATTCCAGACATCACTGCCTCTATCATATATTAAGTACCCTTATATTTGTCACACTAATCCATTTCATTGGGCCATTTGTCTACTCCTATCTTAATTACTACAGAGGAATAGAAGTAGTTGGTAGGCTAAATCTTTCATTTTATTCTTTTTTGGGGAGAGAGATGTTAGTTATTCATGGGTTTTTGCTTTTCCATAAAAAGAGTTTTTTAAATCTATTCAGTTTCTACCAAACTCTTTTGAGATTTTGATTGTAATTGAATTAAAATATAGATAAAATTGGGGAAAATTAACATCTTTATTTTATTGTATCTTCCTATCCATGAGTATGGCATGTCTTTCTCCATTTTTCTTTCAATAAATTCTGTGATTTACTCATGCTCATCTTTTGCTACAGTTTATTCCTAGGTAATATTTCTTATTGCTTCTGTGATGGCATATTTTTTTTAAAATTCCATTTTAAAAATGCTTGGGTATATAAATATGATTGGCATTTTAACTTTATATCTAGTAAACTTTTTAAGGTCTCTATTAATTTTAATAATTAGTCTCTAGATTATTTGGAGTTTTTAAAAATTTTATTTACATTCACTCCATCTCCACTAAAATACACTCCTTCTTACTCCCTTCCTCCCGGTAATCTCTAATCTATGTTTTGTCTGAATTTGCTATTACTAGACATCTCTTATAAGTGACATCATACAATATTTGTTTTTATCTGTTTTGCTTATATCACTGAGCATAATGTTTTCAAATTTCTTCCATGTTGCAACATGTCTCAGAACTTCATTATTTCTTGTGGCTGAATAATATTTCATTGTGTGTATGTACCACATTTGGTTCATCCATTCATTTGTTAATGGGCACTTGGATTGTTTCAAGCTTTTGGCAGTTGTGAATAATGCTGCTATAATTATTGGTGTACAAATATCTGTTTGAGACCCCATTTTCACTTTCTTTGGGTATATAGCTAGGAGTGGAAATCCTGGGTCATATGGTATTTAACTTTTTGAGGAACCACTATATTGCTTTCCACAGTGGTTGCCCCATTTTACATTCCCATCACCAAAGCACTAGAGTTCCAATTTCTCTATATTCTCTTCAACACTTGTTATTTTCTGCTCTTTAATAATAGCTATTCTTGTGTATGTATTTAGGGTTTTATTCTTAGAAAATTACATCATTTGAGAATAACAGTTAAATTTTTTTCATTGCAAATCATATATTTTGTAGTTTCTTGCTTTGTTTATTGTTCTGGACCTCTAATATGATCTTAAATAGAAGTGACAATAGCAGTCATCATTGTATTTTTCTATATTATAAAGGGAATGCTTTTTATAAATCAATATTGAATTTTATTAAATGCTTTTTTGCATAAATTGAGATAATCATATAGTTTTTCTCGGTAATTGCTTAATATGGTGAGATTTTCTAAATATAAATCAGCTTTGCATTACTGGGATGAGACCAGCTTGCTCATGATATATTTTATCTTCTATATATTTCTGGATTTAATTTGCCAATATTTTGTTTAGGGATTTTGCATCTATATTTGTGTGCAAGACTGGCTTGTAAATTTCCCGTGAAATGTTCTTGTGGGGTTTTTTTAGATTAGGGATATACTGACCTTAAAAATGTGGAGAAACGCAGCAGACAATACCTAACCAAGTGATTAAAGTTAGTGTTACCAGTAACAAGACATACAGACCTCTTGAACACTATTATATGCTGTACTAAGAAGGATACATCATTTCTGTGATGTTCTTGCCAAAAATGCATAACCTCATTCCTATCATGATAAAATATCACACTCTGCCAAATTGAGGCTATCCTACAAAATAACAGGACAGCATTCTTCAAAAGTATCAAGGTCATGAAAGAAAAGATTGAGGAATTATTACAGATTAGAGGAGCCAAAGATGAAATAGTTAAATGCAATGTGGTTAGGATCCTGGAGCATAAAAAGAACATTAGTAGAAAAAGTTTTTCTTGGTTTTATAATTATACTATGATTATGTAAGATGTTAACATTATTGGAAGCTGACTGAAAGATATACAGGAACTCACTGTATTATTTTTGCAACTTTTCTCTAAGTGGTAAAACTAGTTCAAAATAAAAAGTTTTGAAATGTATAGCAGAAAGTTCCCTCTTTTTCTAAACTTTGGAGGAATGTGTCTAAAGTAGAAATCATTTAGTTCTTCAATATTTGATGTGGCTTATATGTGAAACCATCTGGTTCTGTGGCTTTCATTATGGAAAGATATTTGAATACTGATTGAATTTCCTTAATGATTATGGCCTTCTTCAGGTTTTTAAAAGATTTCTTCTTGAGTCACTAATGATAATTTATATTTTTGTAGGAATGTGTCCATTTATTCTAAGTTTTCAAATTATTTGGCAAAAATTCCTCATAAAACTTTATGTTTTATATCTTGATTTCATATATAGCTTTATCCAGTTATTCATGCTTAAAATGATTGTCTTAAAAATAATATTATTTCTTGATAATTCATGTCAGGGATTTGTTGCTTATATTAGTCTTTTCAAAGATCCAGCTTTTATCTTTGTGATCCTTTCAATTATATCTGTTTTTCCATTCCATTAATTTCAGCTCTTGACAGTCTTTGTTTCTACTTTCCCTGAGATTTTTTTCTGCCATTTTCCTAATTTCTTAGGAGAATATAAAAAAAGAGTTAGAAATTACAAACAAGAACCAAATGGAAATTTTGGGGCTGAAAATCAAAATCACTAGAGAGGCTCAACAGTAGATTTGAACAGGCAGAAGAAAGAATCAGTGGACTTGAAGATAATTCAATAGAGATTATGCAATCTAAAGAACAGAGATAAAAATGAATAGATCCTCAGAGATGTATAGGGCACCATTAAGCACACCAACATATACACAAATGGAATGCCAGAAAGGGAGGAGAGAAAGAAGTAGAAAAAATATTTAAAGAAATAATGGGTGGAATCTTTCCAAATTTGAAGAAAATTCTAATCTACACATTCAGGAAGCTCAATGAATTCAAAGTAGGGAAAACATAAAACAATCCATAAATACACATAATAAAATAACAAAAGCCAAAGACAGGGAAAAATCTTAATAACAGGAGTAAAATATGAATCCTCCTTTACAAGGGAACCCCAAAGAATATAGCTCAATGGAATAGAATTGAGAGTCCAGTATTTATGTTCAATTGATTTTCAACAAGATGCCAAGGCCATTCAATGGGAAAAGAATGCTCTTTCCAAAAAATTGAGCTGGGAAACTGGATAGTCAAATATGTAAAAGAATGAAGTTGGATCCTGACCTCATACTATATACAAATATTAACTCAAAATAGATCAAAGACCTACATGAAAGAGCTAAAACTGTAAAATTCTTAGGAGAAAACAAAGGAGGTAAATCTTTATGACTTGGATTTTGCAATGGGTTCTTAGATATGACACCAAAAGCACAAACAACAAGCAAAAAAAAATAGATAAATTGGACTCCATCAAAATTTAAACCTTTTGTGCTTCAAAGGATATTATAAAAGAAGTGAAAAAAAAAAAACCCCAGAGTAGGAGAAAAAATTTGAAAATCATATATCTGATAAGGTGCTTGCATCTAGAATATATGAAGAACTCTTACAATTCAATAATAAAAAGACAAATGACCCAAATTTAAAAAATGGGATAAGAGTCTGAATAGACTTTTCTCCAAAGTAGATATGCAAATGGTCAATAAGCACATGTAAAGATACTCAACATCATTAGTCATCAGGAAAATACAAATTAAAACCAAAATAAGATACCTTAACAGTAAGTAGGATGTCCATAATCTAAAAGTGAAACAATAACAAGTGTTGGTGAGGAGTGGATAAATTGGAACCCTCATAAAATGTAAAATGATGTAGTCATTTTCTAAATAGTCTGGCAGTTTTCCAAAAATTTAAATATATAATTACCATTTGATGTGGCAATTCCAAAGCTAGGTATATAACCCAGAGAACTGAAAACATATGTCCATGCAAAAATGTGTGCTTGAATATTCATAATAGCAGAATGTAATAGCCAAAAGATGGAGCCAACTCAAATGTCCATCAATTGATGAATGAATAAACAAAACATGGTATGCCTTTACAATGGAATATTATTTGGCCATAAAAAGGATTGAAGTACTGATACATGTTACAACATGGACGAACCTTTAAAACATTATATTAAATGAAATAATCCAGTAACTAAAGACCACATATTCCATTTATATGAAATGTCCAAAACAGACACAGCCATAGAGACAGAAAATAGATTAGTGGTTGTTTAGATCTGGGGATAATGGGGGAAATGGAGAGGACTGACAGCTAAAGGATATGGAGTTTCTTTCTGAAGTAATGAAAATGTCCTAAAATTGATTGTAGTGATGACTACACAATTCTGAATATTCTAAAAAACATTGAATTGTACTCCTTAAATAGTTGAATTGTAAAATAACAAATTATATCTCAATAAAGTTGTTACAAAATAAAAACGAAACAATCAGAAACCATCAAAGTTATTAAATGCTTTACAAGAACATATATGTATCATTATGACAACATGTTTCCTCACTTTCACTTTGCAAACTGTCTACTGTTGTGCTATTGGTGTCTAAGATAGAGTCTTGACTTGGTAACTGCTGATGGAAATCAGAAGTTACTGCTGCAGAGACTTACAGCAACTCAGAAAAATATGCTAATGAGGTGCTATTTTGCACTTGCTGAAAAAGAAGTTAATTTAATTTCTGCCCCCCCCAATGCTAGCGATGTTCAAACTGGCACCCCCCTAGAGATGTTACCAGTATATGTGGGCTGAATATTTCTGAAAGAAACTTAGCAATAAATATCAAAATATGCAAAAATGTTTGTCTTTTGAATCAATATTACCTTTCCTAGGTATTTGTCTTCAGAATGTATCTAGAAAAATTTTAAATGCTATGTATACATACATATATATATATATATATATATATATATACTCTGTGGGTATGTATACAGGCTAATTACAATGCTAAAAATGTATACATAAGCAAAGTAGGAAAATACTTAAATTTAAATTGCTGTATCAAGGTGTTGGACTATAATATAACCATTAAATGAAAATTATGATGACTATATTGAAAATAGATTATTATAGTAGGACATAAGCAAACAATGGAACACTAATAGTCAAAAGAAAGAAAATAAAATTACTTATATTCACATGCAGAATTCTCTAAAACATAATGTTGAGTGATAAAAAATAAGGAACTAAATTCACACTGAACAATGTTTATTGTTCATGGATAGATATACACATAAAGGTAGGTAATATGTACAGGAAGAAGACATATTAAATGCATGAGGGTGGGTGTCAATGGGGGAGAAAGGGTTGGGATCAGGAAGGAAGAGAACAAACCAATCAACTAAATATCATGGGTTGGGGGTCCCAGGTAAGTGCAATTCTGTGCCCCTGAATTCTAAGTAGAAACAAATGTATGATTAAAGACCATAATGCAAAAGTCCATCTACACTACAGTTACACCCATTTAAAAGTATTGATGTGTATAAACATGTACTGGAATAACCAAAAAAAAAAAAGTAGGAAATGGTGGTGAAATTGTGGGTGTGTTTTTGTTATTTAAACCTCTTTATTTTTGTTTTGATGTGGGTTTTCCCCTTATAAATCAAATTTCTGGGGGTGTGGGGGTGGAAAATGAAAGACTACCTTCAGTCCAAGCTCTTCATTGTGGTACTCTGTTCTCTCCAGAGAAAAAAATAACCCATTGCCTTCATCAACAAAACAGAAAGTTGATAAATTATCCAGAAATTCAAGTAAAAACCCTTCTGTTACCTGAATTATGTGGATAATTGAAACCCAAAGTGAGTTTGCCAATATGTATCTGACTTCAGCTGATTTTTTCTTTTTCCTTCAGGTTCTCCCTGTGTTTTCTTATTGGCAGTTGCCTCTCCCTCATTATACTCTCCCTCCAACAAGCACCTAAAATAAGCTAGGTAACTACCTAGCTTTTACTTATATTGTGCTGTCAAATGCAGTAAAAAGAATAAAGATAAAACAATTTGGTTCCAGCTGCTCCAAAATCTTCAATAGTCATCTCAGTCACACGGAAGAAGAGGAAGCATCCAAACCTGCCCACAGATGCCAAATCATCTTTTCTCCCACATTCCCTGGGCCAGCCCGTGGAGCTGCCACACAAACAAACTTAAGGGAGAGGGCTCTCTGTGGTGAATGAGAATTCCATGGTGTAAGATTATTTCAGGTGGAGGTGGCTATATCCTGTGCTCTGCTTTTGAAATTAGATCAAATTTCAAGACTTTTTAAATCATAGCTGAGTTCTTTACCTTGAAGTGAAAAGCTTAAATGCCAGGCGATAGTGGTTCTCAGCTCTAGCCGCACATTAAATTCACCTGGGGTTTGTTTTTAAACATACCCATGTCTGCTTCCCAACTCCAGCCAAATGAATCAGAATCTCTGGGGTGGGTCATGGGCGTTGGTAAATCAAATGTGCAGCCAGGATGGTGGAGCACTGGGCTAGAATGCTCAGTAATTCAGCCTAGCTCTTCTATAATAAATAGAGTCAATGCCTTCAGCGTGACTGTCAGCCATCTACTGTAACATGTCAGGAGATCCTTATCTCTTTCTAATGAAACTCACTTATCTGTCAGCTCATATATTGAAAAAAAAAAAAGGAGCATTGTGATAGGATTATTTCCTTTTAGGATAAGACCTTATTCTACAGTTGGTTAATAGGATTTAATATTGAAATGAGTGAACTTTACTGGCACAAGGCACTCATTATATTTCTAATTAAAAGTTATGTGAAAATACCATTTTTACCAAACATTTATTATTAAGAAACAAAGCAGATCAGATTATTTTTGAAAACGGATTCTCTAGATCTCTTTGAGAATTGTAAGCTTGAGTCATTAGCAAAAGTATAAATATATTCCTTTCAGATTTAACTTAGAAAGGATGTCAAATTTGGACCTCAATTGCATGCTTCTCCTCTAATTGTATTAAGTAATGTATTGAAAGAGACTAGGGCAGAAGGCACCTGAGTAAGGTGATTGAGTAACCTTTAATTAGTACAAACATGCTATATCGCCCATCTTAAAAAAAGAAAGAAAGAAAAAAGATTCTCAAACTCTGCCAAAAAATAGAGGAGGGAAAGCTTCCTAACATGTTTTATAAGGCCCATGTTACCCTAAAACCAAAGACAGCACAAGAAAGGAAAACTACAGACCAGTATCCCTAACAAATATACATACAAAAATCTTCAACAAAATGCTAGGAAACTGAATTCAGGAGCTTGTTAAAAGGATTATTATATATCATGTCTAAGTAATTCCAATCTGAAGTATATGTCCAGGAGAACTGAAAACAAAAAGTCATACACAACTGTTTACAGCAGCATTTTTCACAATAGGGAAAAAGTGGAAACAACCAAAATGTCCATTAACTAGTGAATGTATAAACAAAATATGGCATATCCATACGAAGGGATATTATTCAGTCATAAATAGGAATGAATTACTGATACTGCTACAACATGGAACCTTGAAAACATGTAATGTGAAAGAAACTAGATGCAAAAGGCCATATATTGTAGGATTCCATTTATATGACCTGTCTAGAATAGACTAATCCATATAGACACTGAAAGCAGATTAGTAGTTGCCAGGGACTGGGGAAAGGGTAATGGGATGTGACTGCTTGATGAGTATGGGGTTCCTTTTTGGGGTGATGAAAATGTTCTGTAATTAGTTAGTGATGATGATTGTACAACATTGAGATTGTGTTGGGGGTGGGGGGTGGGGAAGAAACTTTCCTTGACCCTGTGCCCTTTTCTAGTTACTATCCTTTATCTGTATCCCTTCAGACAGAAAGTGTTGTTTATAAATGCTGTCTTTCATTTTCATTTTTCTATTCTTTCTTTAACCCATTTGAATCAGGTTTTTGTCTTTATACATCAGTGAATCTTCTCTTGTAAAGCTCACCGACGACCTCCTTGCTTCCAACTCAGTCCATGTCTTACTCATCTCATCAGCAGAATTTGACAAAGTTATTACTCTCTTGATCTGAAATATTTCCTTCACTTTGGCATGTGGGACACCGCTTTGTCTTGATTCTCATCCCACCTCCCTGGCTGCCCCTTTTAGTTTCCTTTACCTGGTCCAGCCTCATCTTCATGTTGGATTGCCCCTGGACTCCATCCTTTTTCTACTTCTCTCTCTATACCCATGCTCTAGAACCTAGGAAGTTCAATATAGCCTGAAATTCTACATCCATGTTGATGACTCCCCATTTATATTTCCATCTTTTACCTCTTCTCCAAATTATAGACTCCTTTCTCAACATCCCCCCTGGGATATTAATAGACACCCCAAATTTAAAACATACAGATAAACTCTTGCTTTTTTCTTGTCCAAATTGTTTCTACAGTCCTCCCCATCTTAATAAAGGGTTAACTTCATTCTACCAGTGCTTAGGTCAAAGATCTTGCCATCATCCTTGACTTCTTTCTTCCATACTCCATACACAATTTATTAGTTAATACTGATAGCTCTACCTTGAAATCTGTCCAAAATTCTATCATCTCCATTGCTACCACCCTAGTCTCAGCCACTGCCACCACTCATCTAGATTATTGTTGTGGCCTTATTCTTCTCTCTGTTTCCGTCCTTGCCAAGACCACACCACCCTACACCCTGCCCCCCCCCCCCCCCC